>CATQJL010000305.1:28938039-29224259 GCA_958299035.1 Cylicocyclus nassatus
CTCTTCATGGTGGGGTTATTTGCTCTGACGAATACGAATATCATTTCCATTCATCAAATCGAAGCCTCTTTTCTTGTTTAGGGTGAGAACGCGTACCGTATATGTACTGTGAACCTGTAAAGAAGTCCCTAACATACAAAACAATATCGTTTTTCTGATCAGCATGTCAGACAACCTACCTGCACGAGTTCAGTATTGAACTGATTGAAAACAGGATTTGTACTAATACATAATTTTTCCCCTTATGCCATATACCTACCGTGATTGTCACTGCTACGTCAAATTTTGCAGAACTTGGCTGCGCTTGTGACTTACATAACGTACATGATGGGAAAATTTGAGCACGTCACATGCAAAGAGAGAGGAGTTATGAAAGTAGTTGCAATACTTAGTTAAAGCCTCATAACTAGCTCTGACCATCATTTCATCAACCAGGAGGCGGGAGAGGGAGAACTCGGTTGAAGAGACCGTAGCTGGTCCACGGATGATTCTTACATGGAATTTGAAATAGGATCTAGCAAAGCAGGCTGAACTTGCTGTCTCTAAGCACATATGGCAAAAAGAAGTGGTGGACCATCGTCAGTGAAAGTTTTTAAATACATATAATGACTGCCTTACGAAGATCATGACTTCACGGTTTCATGCAGTAACGTCGAGAATGAATAAATCAGTAACAGTAATAGGCAGTGGCGCTCTGAGGGGGGAGGGAAAATACCCCCCCGAGAATGGGTCGCGAAATTTTTAAAACTTACCTATATGGGTTATAAAAGTGTGCAATCGACTTGTTCATCATTTTTGTAAACAATTAAAATAATTTTTTAAATTTTTTAAAAATTCAAATTAGCCTTATAAAAAAATTTTTTCGGGGGCGTAGCTGACGCCACGCCCCCTTTTTCCAGATTTGGGGGGTTGGAGACCCGCAAAAATTTTGAGAAACACCCCAAAAATTTTTTCGGAGTGCCTTCATTTGAAAAAAATTTTTGTGGCCCCCCCCCCCTCCAGTCCGAAATCCTGGGACCGCCACTGGTAATAGGGTCTACTAGTGGCTTCCAACAAAGCTAGCTTGACACAATTATCTACACTGGAAAAAATTTTTATGGGAGAAGTTTTCGGGTTCTTATGTTACAACATTTTTATTCGAAAGTCAATAATCTAACGCTATTTCAAGAACTAAGTGGATTCATTTACCAGAAACTTTTTTACGTCCATTTCCATGATCCTTTATGCGTTCTGCTATTTATTCTGCTAAATCCTCCTGCATTTTGAACATCTAGAGCGAATTCTGTCGCTACGCGATTGGCATTGCTGCGATTTTTGACAAATTTTCGGGTGCGTTCTACGTAGCTTTTGCATGGCATAAGCTTACAAGAGCTTTGCGTTAACGCATAATTCTTGTAAGCTATCGAGAAAGGTTGCTTGCAGTCCGCAAGCAACTTTTCTCGATAGCTGAACTTGTCTGATGGCGATAGCCAAATGCTTCCGGCACAACGAACTGGCGCTCTCTGACAAATTCAAATATGTATATACCAGTCCAAAGCGCCGCTTCGCGGCGCTTTGGACTGGCTTTGTGTGTAAAGTGGGTTGTGGCTAAAAGTTACAACGCTCAAAAATTTGTAGCGAAAAGTATGGCACAGATTTGAAAACGTAACAACCCCAGAAGTTACCAAATTCGTGGATCTTTCCTGCCTTCAAATTTCGAGGACTTTCTTGTCAAAAGTGGCAACAGAATTATGATCGCTTCCTCCAAGCTTTTGCTAGCCGCCCTCCTTCCTTTGCTTCACACATACTCGTTGCGTTTTGCTATCCGGGCACTTGGAGAATTCCCCCCCCCCCCCGCCCACCTCCACCCTCAACTTCTTTTTTAGAGGCAAGTGCCTGTCTCATACCCGACAAAGTTTTATGCCACGTGCATTCTTCCCATCCGGGTCCCTGCTTCCACACTGAGCGACTTCCGAAGCTGTCTTAGAACGCTCCCCTCCCCCAAAAGTTCTCGTCACAGTTCCTCTTTCACTTCAAGAAATTTTATGACAAATTTTTCGATCACGTTTCATAAGGGCTTCCATACTGTCCAGCATCCTTGTAATTCATCCATAGGTGCTCCAAAATTCATCAAATTCCAGGTTATATTGTTCTAGGAAGCTATTGTTTCAAATTCTTGGGAGGACCTACTCAAAGGTGTTATCTTTTAGCTGCTCACCCAAAATCTCCGCTCCTTATACAAATTTGCAGTTATTCACATTTTAGAGCATATGACGCCTAAAAAATTGTGATTCTGGCTAGATTGTTTAGAGCTTTTTTTAGCAGAAATCTTTGAGCAGAATTTCGTACAGCAATTGTAGGAAAAATATTCACAAAAACAGCACAAAATCATGTAAGATTTCCGAAAAGCGCAAATTTTTTGTAGCCCTTTGAGGCGCACAGTAAAAACTACGTTAGTCTGAAATGCACTCTTTGGCACGTTTTGAGTAGTAGACATTTGCAAAATGAACGATGTTTGTAAATATTTTTTGAATGGCATGTTACAATTTCACAGGTGCTAAACATTTGATTCAAGAATTTGTATCAATCACTGATCTCTTGCACAGAGTCAATAATGTTTCCTAGGAAATTCAGTGTCGCGTTGTCCAACAAAGTGTTGCACTCTCAAAACTATGCTCAAATTACTGCTAAAAACACAGAATGAAGTTGCTTTCTAGAGTGGATCAGCATCGACATCTGTGAGAAGTAAAGCACTTGAAATTTGAAAGACTGCAATGTTATGCTGAAATACCTTGGAATTTTTTTGAATGACATAAACATTTCAAACGAAGTGCTCATTTGAAATGAATCATAGGTACAGATTGTCCGAGGCAAGTCGAAGTATCTGCGAGAAATTTCCAGAAACAGATCTAGTGCAGTTTGTCTGACAATGAGATAAAAATTTTTGCTAAGCATTTCATGAAAGAATTCGAAAAATTCAAACCTTTTTGCTAAGATATGTTAGCAGAAAAATTAGAAGGCAGGATAATTCCATCGGAAAAGATTTGGTGCAACTGTTTTGGGGTGAGGAAACATATTATGCACTCGAGAAATGAATACTGGGGGCCGCACTATTTTGCGGAATATTTGACATATTGAAAACTTATGGTGCACTCGAAATTAAATGCTCCAGAGTAGAAATAGAGAAGTTTGAGATGTCAAAAAAACAAAATAAATCTTCTAACAACGATTTTGGCCGCACTTGTTAGAACAGAAGAATGGTAATCATATGTTGGAAGTCTTAAAGAGGTCGTGCTCAATTCAAAGGATTGAAAACATTTTTTCTAAAAACCGATTCGATGCAGTTTTCTGTGCGAACTTATCCGAGGTTCTCAAACAAACTGAATATTATTGAATCATCATTACAATAGGATGCTTCTTCCAAATTTATTGAGGAACAAAGGAATCTGCAATCTTCTGTCGTAATGTTGAAGGAATATGGAGGTTCAAGGAAAATTGTGAATTAACTGTTCCGATTCAATCGAATTCGGATCGCTCTTGTAAAACGACTCGAACTATACGGAAGAGTTAGCTTGTCTATTGACTGCATATTTTTGGTTATGCCAATTGATCAACATCATCTAATACAGGCATCACTGCTTGTGAGTCATCAGCTCGGTACGCTTGCACCGGCACAAAACGAAGGACGGTTGTTTACACCCCTGGCGCGAGTGATGACGTCAGATGGGGGTGCTTGCGCTTTATATATAGTATGATTTCGCCATACTCTCGAGATGCGCCAAGGATATAAAATAGTTAGTTTAACACATCTTAGCTAAACACATAGTGACTAGTCACACTGCAGAGATAAAAGAGTACTCTCAAAGAAATAGAAATAAAAGTACTCTCAAAGTCAAAGACTTCTGAGTCTGAAAAAAAAAACTCGACTTGTAATAAATTTTCGCTTCTTCCTTCACGGCTTCGTTACCAGGTTCCAACAAAATTCAATAATAAAAAATCCTCGGCTAACGATTTATTTGAGCGCTTAATGTCACGAATAACGTATCTGATCATTTAGCCTTGCCGAGTTGTCATTTTTTAGAAATGAATTATATTTTAACAGCAAACAAACACGTAAGCAGCTATGTCCATCTAGGCTCATTATCTTGCTACAAACAAAAAGTCCATGATCGTGACATTAAGCGTTCAAATAAATCGTAAGCCGAGGATTTTTGTCATCAAAAATTTTTAATAAATGTTGTTCAAATGGTGTACACGCGCCGATCATGGACTTTTTGCCATAAGCTCGAATAGCGAAAATGAAAAGTCACGCTGCATGGGTTTCCGATAACAAGCTGTAGCGCTGATGGGTTCCTTTTGAGAACCTTCGT
The DNA here is from genome assembly GCA_958299035.1 of Cylicocyclus nassatus. Lineage (NCBI taxonomy): Eukaryota > Metazoa > Nematoda > Chromadorea > Rhabditida > Strongylidae > Cylicocyclus > Cylicocyclus nassatus. The sequence continues at coordinate 28,942,389 of CATQJL010000305.1, forward strand.
TTAGACTATGCAGATGTGTCTCTTGCTCTGGTCTAACAACGAAAGGAGGGTCGGTCGAAGTGGCCTTTCAAGATGCGATGCAAACCATCTTGTAGGGCTTCAAACGCTGATTTCAATTCTGACTTTCTTATCTGTGGCCCATTCTTGGGCAAGGAGTCATGAGGGTTTTTAAGGGGCGGAAGTCGACACAACTACAATCGAGAACGGCACACTTTGCCGCCTGGTGTAGTGGTCGGTGTGGTGTCCTTATAGGAAGAAGCTGCCAGGCTCGCTTTCTCTGTCCCGTCTTTCGTTTTGCTGGTTTACAAAAAACTTTTATGAGCAGAGGCATCTTCTGTACACCACACCTTTCTTCTTTTATTTGCAAATCTCTTCAAAGATTTATTACTCGATGTTTTCAAATGCCTATGTGCACTAATGAAAGGAGATGACAAAATGTGCAAAACATAGGCAATGAGAGCAACGAATGAAGACTACTTTTGAACATTCAGAATCGTCACGGTTCCTCTCAAATTGGAAGGGAAACAATACTGTGCGGGCGTTTCAAAAACAAGTTGATTCTTTTAACATTTCTAAGGCCATTTCAAGTTTCGACACTTTCAAAGAGACCAGTTATTGCCTTGAAATCCTGATAAAAGAAAGAAGGGGTGGTGCATGGACGATGCCCATACTCATACAGGTTTCTTGTAAACCAGCAAAACAAAAACTGGAACAAGGAAATCGATCCCTGGAACTTCTGCCTGCAGCTACCGTAAACCGCTACACCTGACAGCATATCTGGGTGTGCCGTTCTTGATTGTGCTTGTGTCGACTTCCGCTCCCTAAGGGCCGCATGCACTAACATCGCCGCGAGGAGGGGATCGCACTCAAAAGCTTCATATTTCGAAACTCCAGGTACCTGGATTTCACGTTGTGTACCTATCCGTAAGTATTCCTACTATCCTTCACTATGAACATGTTAAACAATAGCGAGAAGCTGTACAAACCGCATAGATAAATATGAAGCTATATGAAGCTATGAAGCGAAATACGAAGCTTTCTTTTGAGTGCGATCCCCTCCTCGCGGCGATGTTAGTGCATGCGGCCCCTAGGAAGCGGAAGTCGACACAAGCACAATCAAGAACGGCACACCCAGATATGCTGTCAGGTGTAGCGGTTTACGGTAGCTGTAGGCAGAAGTTCCAAGGATCGATTTCCTTGTTCCAGTTTTTGTTTTGCTGGTTTACAAGAAACCTGTATGAGTATGGGCATCGTCCCTACACCACCCCTTCTTTCTTTTATCAGGATTTCAAGGCAATAACTGGAACGGCAATAACGAAAAACTTCCAAAGTTGTGCAGATTAGCTAACCCAACAACTGTTGCTGAATGATGTTTTGAAGTCATGAAATTTTCGATGATCCACAGGTCGAAATTTGGGGCTTACCGAAAAAATTCGATTTTTCAAAAACTCACTTGTCTCATCAGCAACATGCTTAGCACTGTTGTATTAGATGTTTAGTACAACTTTGAGAGGTTTTCATTAACTTCGGAGAAAGAAAAATGACTTTAAAGAAAAGCGCCGGAGATCATCAGGGATCATACAAAAGCTGGAATGCGATTCGTAGAGCTTCTCGCTCCTATGCAACATGTTCATAATGAAGGATAATAGGAATCTTACGGACATATAGACAGCATAACATCCAGATATCTGGAGCTTCAGAATATGAAGCTTTCTTTTAAGCTGCAATCCCCTCCCCAGCGATGTTGTTAGTGATAAGTAAGGTGCAATATAGGTCTGCAAACATTTGGATTCGAATGTTGGCAAAAGGGGCAAACTCCGTTTTATTCAAATCCTTATGCATTTTTTTCCAATCGCTCTAGCTCCTACCCTCGCACACACACCATACACAGCACTCACACTCACAGGATTGTTTCAGACTGCCGCTCTAACCGCAGCAGACTGCAGCAGACTGCAGGGTCGGTAGTAATCCCCCCGACCTGATGGCATGTTTCACCGTCAGGTCGCCGACACCATTACATGAAGTCGGCGGGAACTCCGACCTCAAGTCTATGCCCTCCAAACCCTTTTCACTACGATTTTTCTGGTTGAGCAGGTCATTGTGATCGTAGGGAGCCGGAGTGCGCGTATATTTCATCATAGGAACGCGGCGTACGCTGCGTACGCCGCGTACGCCGCGCAGTCTGGCTCAAGCCTTAGAGAACCTCACCTGGCAATTGGAGATTCCAAAAACCCCGTAAACAAAATTGTTGAGGTAGGCAGGAAGTGCTGGTGGCAACTTCGCGAGCTGACCTGGCGGCATCTCGTCGAAATTTCAGCGCTGAGAGATGCCGCCAGGTCAGAGAGTACGAAAATAGCGTGCTCTTTTGAGAGATCAAGGTGCCATCATCCCGACGTGCCCCTATCACGTCGAGGTGGCGGCACCTTGCTGGCGGCGTCTGCAGGTTTGCGAATTGCGGCGATATCACACAATTTACGTCGGACCAAAAAAATCAAAAATTCTCCTTTTCATTGAAAAAAAAAATCATTTTTGTGAGTTTTCCTTCTTCAAAACGACGCTTTTCTTACAGAGAAAAAAATCGGCAACGCCTTTAAACCATAAAGAACACCATCTTTTTTTGGCAATCCCTTCTAAATTTCGTCTGCACCGATTTCGCCCCTCTCTCGCTCATATCAATCAGCTGTTCTTTCAGGTCAAAGTCTCTATCGCAATGTATTGACCCCTCTTACAGGCGGCCACTTACCGGTGCGTTCCCCTTATTGCTGCAATCGACAATGACTGACTGAATGGTCGAATGGTTAACGCGGTGGCACTTGTAGTTAACGCACTTAGGTTCGACCGCGGCGAGGTAGCAGTTTTGCGGTTGTCTGCGTCATCATAATTTAATGTGCGAAATGATTACGAACTAAGGTTATATAAGATTATTAGAACCTACAATCACTCCGCGAGCTGCTGCCGAAGATGGCAACTTTCCGTGATGTGTGCCCACTTGGCGGCATCAAAGATGGCGCCAAATAAGGTAGATTACTACCGGCCAGCTGACCATGGGCCGCACAGATTGCTGCATCCTTTCGTAAAGGTGGAGAGGATAAATAGTTGTAGCCCAAATAGTCAACAACAATATATGCCGCAAACAGTGGCGTATCCAGGATTTCCGCTCGAGGGGGGGGGGACGACAAAAAATTTTTTCGAATGAAGGTGCGTGGCGTCAGCCACGCACTCCGAAAAAATTTAAGGAGTGCTTCTCAAAATTTTTGCGGGTCCCCAACCCCTAAAATCCGAAAAAAAAATTTTTACAAGGCTAATTTGAATTTTTAAAATTTTCTAAAAATTATTTTAATTATTTACAAAAATAAACAAGTCATTTGCACATTTTTATAACCCATATAAGTAAATTTCAAAAATTTCGCGACCCATTCTCAGGGGGGGGGAGGCGCACGCAAAAGATAACATGAGCTATATGCAATTACAGGAAGGAATTATAATAAATATGAGCATACCAAAGAAAAGCAATCGCCAAAATTTGATTGAGAAGAGTAAGTTAGATCCTATGAACTTTCTTGAAGTAAATTACGATGTTTTGACGTCGCAATTGATTTCTCATTTACGAAAGGATGCAGCGATCTGTGCGGCCGTTGCGGTCAGTGCGGTCAGCTGCAGTCTGCTACAGTCTGCTGCGGTCAGTGCGGCGGTATGAAACAACCCACTTACACACAAAAATAAGTCGAAGAATGTATAACTGGGAAAGAGTGAATTTTTGAGATTCCATCACTGACAAACTCAAGCCTGTAGTAAAGCTGCCGATCTCAACTGTAAAAATTCAGTTGAGCCGACGATTCAGCTCTGCCTCAGCTGAGCAATTGATCAAAATCATATCATTTAATCGCGGATTATCACGAAAAAGCCACTGAAAGCTAATCAAAACAAACTCCACCACACTGCTTAGCTTTCACTTGGAATCAATGACTTCAAACTTGTTAGGCCCCGGACAGACTTCACGCGACTCAATCGTCGCGATCTAATCGCCAAGATTTCCATTCATTTTCATTTCACATTCAAAAATTTCGGGCTGGAAAAGTACCACAACCGAACGCAAGTTGATCGGCACGGAATGTTGTTGTAACAGTTGTCCCGTCCGATTCAGTCGCGACGATCGAATCGCGTGAAGTCTGCCCGGGGCCTTACGCTGTCAGTTCAAAACTTCTCGCTTGTAAAAGGTTCTAGCTGCTTCAAGTCGCAGATGGTAACTGAATCAAGCCCGATTCTTTCGAGCTGCCCTCATTATGTGGTGCAGATGAGGAGGAGGAGGAGGAGGGGGGGGCGTCAAGAGGTGCGCCGCGCACGACGGCAGCTTTGCGCACACTTCACTCATATGTGCCCCACTGAAACTTTTCGGTCTAATTTGGCAAACAGCAAACTAGTAGGAGGGTGTGTGGGCAGAAAGGAGATGTGTGATTAACCCGAATCCGACTCAAAAGAAGTGTTCAACGTAACTCTGAAAACGAAACAAAAAGCAAGTTCATAAATATTCCTGTCAATTTTTCAAACCGTCAAACTCAGCAAGTGATAACTTCAGAAATAGTGAGACAATGCTATCTGTCTAGCACTTTAAGATCAGTATCTAGTACTTTATTTCTGTTCATATAGCACTAAACTGTAGTTTTGAACTGGTGACAGCCGGATAAATCGCACCTTTTGACCGTCTCCCGTGTATCCATATCGTTGCGCTGTTGGGTTGTATAAAGATTCACTCTCTAAAATAAAACACAGCTACAGGATCAACATGAGTGATTCAGTGATAGAAAAAATCACAAAAACGCATTATTTAAATTATCTCTTACAAGAACTCACAGTATCATCATGCATGACTCTATCAAGATCATTAGAATTGATTTCACAACTGATACCGACGAAGTATTACAGTTTAACTATCTATTCGATTGATATCAAAACAGTATGAGTCAACCATGAATTCTGAGACACGAATGCCGCTAGCAAGCCGACATAGAGAACGAAATGCTCATTTCAAAAGTGATGAAAGATGAGGAAAAATGATAAAATTGAAAATAACGAAAAAACTTGGTTATCTCCTCATGAGTTCATCTCGGGATAACGAGACCGACTCAACATCGCTTTTGCTTTCATATTTGAAACAATGAGCATAGTAGTTCAAAGAAGTGAGCATGAGGAACGAGCTAAAGGCAGTTTCAACTAGAGTATCGTTTACGGCGTTGGGTTGCGCGACCGACACGTTTCAAGAGAGCAATGCATCTCCAGACTATCCGGACATTTCTCACGTCCATCATCTTCAGTGCTGCTCAGATAATTGCCGGGAGCAGGCGGTCCGCAACTCGCGCTTTTCCGCAGGCGGTCAGCAGAATTTTGGGGCGTGGTCAAACCTTTAGCGGGCGGTACTTCGCATGTTCTGCCAGCGGGAAGCACAGGGCTTTCTGTGGGCGCTCGTCAAATAATTTCTTTCAGCAAGCGCTGGCCAAACTTTCAGCAAGCGCTCGGACTCTTTTTTTTTAGAGAGAAAATTTATTTGAAGCTTTTTAATGGATTCTTCAAAGATCCGACAAATGAAGCTAATAAGCAAAAGCAACACGCACTAAAAAGAGTACGAATAGCAGTGACGTAGCAACGATAAAAATTACAACATAAGAGGACAAAGTGAAAGAACAACTAATGATAGAAATAGTCATGAAGATACTTCATAAGATACACTTAGACCCATAGCACGTGGCACACATTTCTTGCTAAGAACTGTACAATATTTCCATCAATTGAGGAACTTTCCGATGTAATACTTCCGGGGGAAGTTCCCGTAATTTCGTTTCTATGAGTAATGCAAATGTGTCCTCTAGCGGCTTGTTGACAGGCATTTGGAGTGCCACGTTCTCACCTTTTTCAACTGATGCAAATGATTCCTATGGCGGCTTATTGAAAGGCATTTGGAGGGCCACGTTCTCATCGTTTTCTTCAGCATACGACCGTTTCCTCTTTCTTCTTGCACTAGTCGATAACTCGGTGAGGCTGTTCGTAATATTCTTCAATGATGGAAACGAAAACGCTTTTGGTACAGAAGTTGCACATCGGTATCCATTGCGACCTCTGTATTTTTATCACGCATACTTGAAAATTTGGACGAGGTGGAAGCAATCAACGACGCGGATGAAAAGATGAGAATGCGAAATTGTCCAATAAACAAATCTTGTAAAAGATCAGAAAGTCCTGGCGTCTTCAATTTTCAATCTCTGCTGATTGTTCCTCATTTGTTCACTACTTTGGGGCACTTATGACAAAAACGCGGGGATGTTTCCCTCGTTCGTCCAATAGTTTTACACACCACGAAAGGCAAGAATGTCGTTACTGGTGACGTCGAATAAGTAGCACTCTCAAACTTGGGTAATTGAACTTTTAACGCAGTTTCGGGCATACGCCGAGCAAAGTTGAGACTCTATGTGGCAGATGGTTTAATTACCAGCGAAAGGTACCCACGGGCTGCGCGGTCCTCCACAAAGGACCGCGCGGCCCCCAACAATCCCGCACATTCCCACAAGTTCGCGAGAATGCGGCCGCTGTGCCGCACGAGAAAACCGCAGTTGTTCTCCGTGCATTCATCCAAAAATTGGCCAAAATTCTTCCAAATTTCTGCAAGCGGACCACAAGGAATCAACGAACTATTCTTCCAGCGCCCGCTTGCCCAAAATCGCATGGCCGCTGTCCCCGGCGATTATCTGAGTGGGTTTGCGAAAAGTTCAAGATGCAGACGTAGCGCCAGGTCGTGCGCATGACAATATCCTTGAGACGGCTTGTACTGTCAAATACACAAGAGGCATGTTACCCATATCATTACACTTCAAAAAGAAAAAGCGAGCAAAAGCACTTTACAAATTAGAAAAATACAAACTCACAAAGAATGCTCACCTTTCTTTACAAGTAAAGCTAGACATCATTTTCCATTTCCGCTACGTGTGCTCGAAATCTAAGCAGAAAACAGATTTTGACACCGCGTACAGTCTGCTTCAATCGGGATCAGGCCAAACCGTCGGCGTAAATTTGCGCGCTCGCAACGCTAGCGGTCTGCGCTGCCTGTGCGCGCTGTCGGAGAGAGCAAAACGATTGGAGAGAGAGCAGAGAAGCAGGCCGTGGGCGTGACCGCAAAACCCTTGAGATGCGGACTCCCGCCATGCCAATTTTGGCCTGGTTGGAATTGGGGCAGACTGTACGCTCCTATGATGAAATATACCGAGCCTACGCTGCGTACGTAACGTACGCCCGTATGCCGCGCATGGCTCAACCCTGTAGAGGGCACAAATACATGATCGTACTTCTGTATGTGTTGAAGCTCATTCAGATCTTCATTGTATGTGGGTTAAAGCGGTTTGAAGAAACGGACAAAACTTTCGGGATAGCCTAATATATGAATACTTGAATGCTGTGTTTTACCCTAGAAGAGGTAAGAGTTCCATTTTGAATCAAACTGGAGTCCTGTAACGCAACTTCATCGGCGTCAAAGTATGTGATACTTTGCAAAATAAAGCAAACATAAGCTAGTATGTGCCGATATTGTAGGCACCTCTTTACGTGTGCATCTTTGCCTGCATCTCACTGAATAAGTGCCGTAAAGGTCATGCCATAAGCATGACCTGCTATGATATAAGACTGTTTACTCCCCAGTTGTTCACTGATGTACTTCGCCACGCCTATTACCTATGGAATTCTACCACAGCACTGATACGTGCACGTATGCTGCTGGTCTGCTCAAAAAGCTTATTGGCTAATGCGTTCTATATAACACACTCCAAAAGGCGCCATAATGCCTCAAACAACGTTAACACGCATTGGTCATTAGATCCACAGATACATAGTATAGCTCGCTACCTCTCGGAACGTTTTTTGAGTATCCATGTACCAAATCAGAAAAAATGTCGACGTCTACTCACAAATTTGAGACATGCAGCCAAAAAGGCATAACAAAAAAACTCAACACTCTCCAAATTGCGAGACCCAAGTACAGTCTGCTTCAATCGGGATCAGGCCGAACCGTCGGCGTAAATTTGCTAGCGCAACGCTAGCGTCTGCGCTGCCTGTGCGCGCTGTCGGAGAGAGCAAAACGATTGGAGAAAGAGCAGAGAAGCAGGCCGTGGGCGTGACCGCAAAACCCTTGAGATGCGGACTCCCACCATGCCAATTTTGGCTTGGTTAGGATTGGGGCAGACTGTAGCTGCAAATGTTTCGCATCAGCTTTCTAGTGCATCTTGTGTAACAAACATGCATAATAGTCGCGTAGAGAGTGCGATAAAAACCTGCAAATTCAATTGAAGAGGTAATGACTTTAGATGGTTACTTGGCCATTCCTCTATTTTGCAAGAGATGAGATTACGGGGTCCAACACATGATGAGTTATTGAATACAGGGTATAACGGGTCAACAATTTTTTGTAAAAACGCTGTCTGAGGGAATTCTCCAGCACATCGATTAAGAATATAATATGGTCTCGCGTTCAGAAGTTTTTTTTGCGCATAAATGTGGATGACATATCTATTCTCAGTGTAACTTCATAACAAAATGCCTCTAATGATGAGTACCAACGCAGCAGTGGCGTACCGAGAGGAGAGGGCGGGGGGGGGGGGGGGCGCGCCCCCCCGAGAAGGGGTCGCGAAATTTTTGAAAGTTACTTACATGAGTCATAAAAATGTGCAAAAGACTTATTTTGGTCCGGGATACCATTCGATAGAGCAAAGCAAGCTCTACGAGATTTTGTGCAAAAGTTTGCACCAACTTCGACCCACTGTAAGTTTGCACCCAAAATCTTAATCGTACTGGAGGCTCAAAAAATTGCGAAAAATTCATATCTTTGTTTAAAAAAACCCTACGAATCTTCAACTTGCTCACAAAAATCGATACTACATCAGACACTCATACGTACAGTTCCTGGATTTTTTCCTCAACTAGAAATCGAGAAAACGAAGATTTTCATGTTTATAAAAAAAGAGCCATGCTGTTTTCACTCATGCAGCTGTAAACTACAAGCCCTCAGGAGTATGACCGTAGATTTTCATTCTCCACAGGCCCTAGTTTTCGAAAATTACCGAATTTAACTCTCTTCGCTCGGGTGCTCCATGCTGAAATCATTTCTCGGAAACTAGGGCTTGTAAGAAGCTGGAAATTCACAGTTATGTTCTAAAGGCTTGTAGTATACAATTGCTTGAAAGAAAACAGCGTAGCGCCGTTTTTGTATGTATAAACGTGAAAATTTCCGTTCTCTCCTCGATTTTTTGAGTGAGGAAAAATCCAGGAAGGGTACGTAGTCTAATGTAGTGCAATTTTATGAGCAAGGTGGAAATCCGTAAGAATTTTGAACAAAGATATGATTTTTCACGATTTTTTGAGCCTTCAGTACGATTCAGATTTTGGATGCAAACTTACAATGGGTCGAAATTGGTGCAAACTTTTGCACAGTCTTGTAGAGCTTGCTTTGCTCTATCGAATGGTAGTCTGGACCCATATTGAAAATGTCAACTGTAAGACTTATCGCTGTAAAAATTGAGAATTGAGAGTGTTTGAAGACTTATGTTACAACCTAAATTATTGTTGCAGTTCAAAAAATGAGCTTACTAAAAACAACGACTCATTGTTTTTGCCAAGGTCAAGTTTCGCCATTTTCCAAAACCGCTGTACATCCCCGAAGGATTTCAAGTAACTTTTGGATAGAGCAACCTTATAGGATACAAAACTCTTTCGTTTTCTTCCCTATAGCTCTCCATAATTTTTTTGACAGAATTCTCAACAACACTATATTTTAGCAGACCATATCAAACGCAGACACGTCAAAAGCCAACAAATTCACGATTTTTGATGCTTTCAAAAGTGGATTGTGACTCAGCACTAATTTAGCAAAACAAATGTGCGTTTCGGGATTCGAAATATCAGATTTTGAAACTTCGGGGTACAGCTTGTGGTGTGCTTGTGATGGCGCCATCAAAATCATGAATTTTGTCGTTTATCCTCCAAGACTAATGATCAGGAACTACATGTCCCTGAAAGAGGAGAAAGTGTTGCAACGAATAACACATGAGTTGCTCGCCTGACGTTCCATGAGGTTCAGGTTGACCATATCACTACGTAATATATAACGAATTCGTTGCTTACGCAATAATCCTCTGATAGTTGGATTATGGCAAACGAGGAGGGCGCAGACGTAAAAATTATGATGAAATACACTGATCTTTGGAATTGGATTGCTGCCATTAGCGGTGAGTAAGTCAGTTGGCACGCTGCCAGATTTTCGTAAGCCTTTGGAACGGTGCCAAATTTCGTAAGTATGGGCAACTGAAACAACACACATGCATAACGGCATGTTTCGGGCGTGTTTTCGATCGATATCGTCATTATTTTTCACGTCTGCAGTTTTGACCATCCTAGGAACTGTTCCAATTTCCCCGTTCATTCTAGAATTTCTTCCAATAACTGTTGTTCTGGATTTTTCTCATTCGAGATTGTTTTTATTTTACTGAGATCTGAGATGAGAGATGTTTAGGCACTGTATTCTCTGCAGGTTTGCTGTGCAAGAGAGGAAACTGTCACAGTTTTGGTAAAGAAAAGCGATCGGGCAGAGAAACAGATTTTTTTATGTTTGGGGCAGTTGTAATTTTTGAACGGTCTTCAAGCGGCACGTAGGGAATAAACTTTATTTTTAAATAGTTACTATCGGTCTGTAAGCGGCACGTAGGGCAACCCGATCGGGCAGGGAAACAAATTTTTTATGTTTGGGGCAGTTTTTGTAATTTTTGAACGGTCTTCAAGCGGCACGTAGGGCATGAACTGTCTTTTAGATAGATAATATTGGTCTGTAAGCGGCACGTAGGGCAACCCGATCGGGCAGGGAAACAGATTTTTTTATGTTTGGGGAGTTCTTGTAATTTTTGAACGGTCTTCAAGCGGCACGTAGGGAATAAACTTTATTTTTAAATAGTTACTATCGGTCTGTAAGCGGCACGTAGGGCAACCCAATCGGGCAGGGAAACAAATTTTTTATGTTTGGGGAGTTCTTGTAACTTTTAAACGGTCTTCAAGCGGCACGTAGGGCATGAACTGTCTTTTAGATAGATAATATTGGTTTGTAAGCGGCACGTGGGGCAACCCGATCGGGCAGGAAAACAAATTTTTTATGTTTAGGGAGTTCTTGTAATTTTTAAACGATCTTCAAGCGGCACGTAGGGAATAAACTTTATTTTCGAATATTTACTATCGGTCTGTAAGCGGCACGTAGGGCAACCCAATCGGGCAGGGAAACAGATTTTTTTATGTTTGGGGAGTTCTTGTAATTTTTAAACGGTCTTCAAGCGGCACGTAGGGAATAATCTTTTTGAATAGTTACTATCGGTCTGTAAGCGGCACGTAGGGCAACCCAAACGGGCCCGGAAACAGATTTTTTTTTAATGTTAGGGGCAGTTGTAATTTTTGAACGGTCTTCAAGCGGCACGTAGGGAATAAACTTTATTTCTAAATAGTTACTATCGGTCTGTAAGCGGCACGTAGGGCAACCCGATCGGGCAGGGAAACAGATTTTTGTATGTTTGGGGCAGTTTTTATAATTTTTGAACGGTCTTCAAGGGGCACGTAGGGCATGAACTGTCTTTTAGATAGACAATATTGGTTTGTGAGCGGCACGTAGGGCAACCCGATCGGGCAGGGAAACAGATTTTCTTATGTTTGGGGAGTTCTTGTAATTTTTGAACGGTCTTCAAGCGGCACGTAGGGAATACAAAATGTATAATAATATAATGTAAACTTTATTTTTGAATAGTTACTATCGGTCTGTAAGCGGCACCTAGGGCAACCCAATCGGGCAGGGAAACATTTTTGTATGTTTGGGGCAGTTGTAATTTTTGAACGGTCTTCAAGCGGCACGTAGGGAATAATCTTTATGAATAGTTACTATCGGTCTGTGAGCGGCACGTAGGGCAACCCAAACGGGCAGGGAAACAGATTTTTTTATGTTTGGGGAGTTCTTGTAATTTTTGAACGGTCTTCAAGGGGCACGTAGGGCATGAACTGTCTTTTAGATAGACAATATTGGTTTGTGAGCGGCACGTAGGGCAACCCGATCGGGCAGGGAAACAGATTTTCTTATGTTTGGGGAGTTCTTGTAATTTTTGAACGGTCTTCAAGCGGCACGTAGGGAATACAAAATGTATAATAATATAATGTAAACTTTATTTTTGAATAGTTACTATCGGTCTGTAAGCGGCACCTAGGGCAACCCAATCGGGCAGGGAAACATTTTTGTATGTTTGGGGCAGTTGTAATTTTTGAACGGTCTTCAAGCGGCACGTAGGGAATAATCTTTATGAATAGTTACTATCGGTCTGTGAGCGGCACGTAGGGCAACCCAAACGGGCAGGGAAACAGATTTTTTTATGTTTGGGGAGTTCTTGTAATTTTTGAACGGTCTTCAAGCGGCACGTAGGGAATAAACTTTATTTTTAAATAGTTACTATCGGTCTGTAAGCGGCACGTAGGGCAACCCAAACGGGCAGGGAAACAGATTTTTTTATGTTTGGGGAGTTCTTGTAATTTTTGAACGGTCTTCAAGCGGCACGTAGGGAATAAACTTTATTTTTAAATAGTTACTATCGGTCTGTAAGCGGCACCTAGGGCAACCCAATCGGGCAGGGAAACATTTTTGTATGTTTGGGGCAGTTGTAATTTTTGAACGGTCTTCAAGCAGCACGTAGGGCATGAACTGTCTTTTAGATAGATAACATTGGTTTGTAAGCGGCACGTATGGCAACCCGATCGGGCAGGGGGCAGTTGTAATTTTTGAACGGTCTTCAAGCGGCACGTAGGTAATAAACTTTATTTTTAAATAGTTACTATCGGTCTGTAAGCGGCACGTAGGGCAACCCGATCGGGCAGGGAAACAGATTTTCTTATGTTTGGGGAGTTCTTGTAATTTTTGAACGGTCTTCAAGCGGCACGTAGGGAATACAAAATGTATAATAATATAATGTAAACTTTATTTTTGAATAGTTACTATCGGTCTGTAAGCGGCACGTAGGGCAACCCAAACGGGCAGGGAAACAGATTTTTTTATGTTTGGGGCAGTTGTAATTTTTGAACGGTCTTCAAGCGGCACGTAGGGCATGAACTGTCTTTTAGATAGATAATATTGGTTTGTAAGCGGCAAGTAGGGCAACCCGATCGGGCAGGGAAAGAAATTTCACATACGTTTGTGCAGTTCTTATGATTGGCGGTCTTTGGGTGGCTCCCTTTTGTAGTAAAGCTTCATATTCCTTCAGCGAAAAAATAAGTATTCTCTAACAAAGTTCTTAGACGATTGATTTCGTTGCTGTCGGAATTGATTCTTAGAGAAAAGTGTTTTTTGTAGTACACTAATTCTTATGGTGTATTTCCACTTCCAAAACGATAGATGTTCTGCTACTTACTTAACGATTTTTTTATGGAACTTGCTGAGAAGAACTGAAAGAGCAAATTCTCTTTGAGGGGGTAGTAAAGTGGGGGGGGGGGGGGGTGGGGTATCTGAATGTCTCTGTGAGGAGGGGAGTTGCATGAAGAGCGTGTAAACGAAATAAGAATAATATCATGCATGGTTGTAGCAGGAATTTCGAGAAATGCTGAATGATTTGTGGAGATCATCGCTTCTTTGAGCACTTTTCCTTTTGTAGAATCCTCTTCGCAAAAATATTCTCAGGAAAAGAGCAGGAAACTTATTCAGAAATACTTTTAGTCAAAGCTAAGCCCTTATATTGTATCTGCCCTGACCCACTTGCTAGCGACCCGTAGGGTCGCTAGTATGAATATAGCATAAAAAAATAATTTTGAAAATACTTGAAAGCAAGCCATGGAAGGAAGAAATTGTTCTGTATCCTACTAGGTTTGCTCTATCCATGGGTTACTTGGTCTTCTTCGGGGAATTAGCACAAGAATTTGAAAAATAGCAGAACTTGAGCATAGTAAAAACAATGGGTTCGTTTTTGGTAATTTTCTGAGAGGTCATTTGTTGAATTGAAATGTAATGGTAATCATTTGAAAGAGCATGAAAAACTGCATCGAATGCTGTCAACATCTTCTAAGGATGTTGATGTTGATCTGCGAGTTGTGGCACCTATGCAAAAAAAGCGAACATACTTTCGGGACAACTTTTTTTGTGGTACAATTTTACAGCGTTTTCATTGAGTTTATAGGAAGATAAATGACTTTGAAAATGTCAAGTGATTCCCTTGTTGGCCCTTAGGGTCATTCTACAATTTCAAACCATTTACTTCGAACAATGAAGAACTCATTCTATGAGGCAATATCCTGTTATCTATAACCAGTGCGTCACCTCCGCCTCGCGGAGGTTCGCACTGGCTCCCTATCCGTATGCCTTTCTCATGTTCACATGAGAATGGCTTTGAAACTCATCACGCGATGCTGAGCATCACAAATGAATCGCAAACATCTGTTCATTCACGAAGTATCTCCATGTAAGATCGGTAATTTTGAGAAAAAAAAAACTTTGTTGCAAGGAAACAAATGCGAATTTGAACGGATTACTGGATTTATTTTAGTTTGATAATCGTCATAAGGATAATAGTCACCTTGGGCTACATTTCAGTGCAAAAATCTTTTCAGTTTTTCCAAATAAAACCTTGCCAAATCGACCATCTACGCGTTCATCACTTTTTGGCGTGTTTTCGCAAAAAAGCAGATTTTTTGAGCACTTTTTGGGCTAGAATTTATAGCGCGCAGAGTTACTTGTCAGGCAAATCATAACTTTGCAAAAAGTCGAATTAGCGACCCAGTTTTGCGTGCCAAAAGGCGCGTGGACCCGTTTGACGCGAAAGTTTTGAGGAACCCGCTTATGGAACCGGCTCGTCCTTGCGTTGGGCCTACACGCTTGCACGGTTTGTTATGCAAAATTGCAGCTCGATAGCTTAGTTGCAGCTTCCTCTATGAATTTCGCGACAGACAGATTTTCACACAGACACACACACACACAAAAACAGACGGCCTTAGCGCGTTATTATAGTAGGATACTAAATGTCAGCGCATTTGATCCTTCACAAGATAGATAGAAAAAGAATAATAGATGCCTAGAGTAGCGAGAAATGACGCGCCTCTCTCAGGGGTGAACTCGAGAGACCCCTGAGAGAGGAGCGGTCGCATCGCTTTCGCGATGCAGACCCTAGGATGAGATCCTCCGATCTTTTACGTCTGAGTCTAGAGAAGGCTCACTAAAGAAGTATGTTCAGTCGCGGTGGCCTTTTTGTATGGGATGTAAACGCACCATGTTGGACGGCATAAAACGCTAATTCCTGATCTGCGTTCCTTATCTGAGTATTATCAGGAGTCATGAAGTCAAGGAGGAGTCATGAACGCGCTTATTGGAGCTGAAAATTGATTGTGCCAGTAGAACGTAGTCGTAATATTTTTTTCTAGCGCTTTGATGGAACACTGATAATCATCAGGCAATTACTCAATTATTACCTAGAATATATGTCACACTTGGTTAGATAAAAAAAAGTATATTATATCTCAATTGCTTTATCTGAGAGCTGGTAAGAATTTAGCAAGTCATTTACCAAACGCACATTCAGTTTCTCTAACAAACCTTCATAATTCCCCCCCCCCCAATATTGCTCCGCAAATATGGAAAAAATTCAAAATCAACGTCATGCCCTTGAATATGGTACAGTGCTGAAAATAATAAATCAATCTAGACACCATCGCATTCCTTGGCTCTCAGATTTTTCGTACAATCACATCCCAACATATGGAACTTTTGCAACAATTACGACCTGTCATCATACTCAAAGAAAGATGATCACTGCACTTTTTGTTTTAAAAGGCAAGACTGCTTCAACAAACTGGTTCAAAGGCAGTGTGCATACAAAGTGGGGGGTTTTGGGATTTCATAGGGGAAGGGTTGGTCAAGTGGCCTTTTGACATGGGTTGTATACCATGTGGAAGGCATAAAATGCTAGTTTCAAATCTGTCTTCATTATCTGCGGCGCGTTCCTGCACGAGAAGTTATGAGCGTTTATTGGAGGAAAAAAATTGAATAGCAAATGATAAAAAAACAGTAGTAACATTTTTTCTAGCGCTCAAATGAACCAGTGGTGATCTTTCCAGCATTCTACAAAATAAATACTTTCAGATGAGATATATTAGGTTGTTACATAAGTCTTGTTACACTTCAACTTCTTACGGCAATAAGTCATGCACCTCATAGTCTTTATAGGACTCCGGGGTACCATTCGATAGAGCAAAGCAAGCTCTACAAGAAGGTCCGCAAAAGTTCGCACCAGCTTTGACCCACTATAAATTTGCACCCAAAATCTGAATCGTATTGAAGGCTCGAAAATCGCGAAAAATTCATATCTTCGTTCAAATAAATCCTACGGAACTCCAACTTGCTCAAAAGAATTGCACACTATATCAAACACTCATGTGTACCAATTCTGTATTTTTTCCTCATCTAGAAATTGAGAGGAAGAAAATTTTTTTGTTTTTACAAAAACGGAACTATGCCTTTTTTATTCATGTAGCTGTATACTACAAGCCCTTAGAAGTATAACCGTAAATTTTCAGCTTTCCAGAAGCCCTAGTTTTCGAAAAATACCGAATTTGACTTTTTTCACTCGGGTGTTCAGTGCTAAATTCGGTATTTTCCGCAAACTAGGGCTTCTGGAGAGCTGAAAATTTACGGTTATACTTCTAAGAGCTTGCAGTATATAGCTAAATGAATAGAAACAGCATAGTCCCGTTTTTGTAAAAACAAGAAAATTTCCTTTTTCTCCATTTCTAGGTGAGGAAAAAATACAGCAACGGTATATATGAGTGTCTGATGTGGTGTGTAATCTACATGAGCAACTTGGAGATCCGTAGAATTTATTTGAACGAAGATATGAATTTTTCCCAATTTTCGAGCCTTCAGTAGTACTCAGATTCTGGATGCAAACTTACGGTGATTTGGAGCTGGTGCGAACTTTTGCATACCAACTTGTAGAGCTTGCTTTGCTCTATCGAATGGTACCCTGTAGCCCTATTAAAGTTTCGAAGTTTACGACTTATTTTCGTAAGAAATCAAAGTGTAACAAGACTTATGTAACAACCTAATATCTACACTCCGGCCGTCTCATTCAAGCGCTGGGAAAATTTTTGCAACTGCTTTTATCCCAGAAAAATATTCAATTTTGCTCCTTCAAACGCCCATAACTCTTGGACCAGGAATGCGCCTCAGATAAGGAAGACAGATCTGGAATCAGCATTTTACGCCCTCTAGCATCGTATACAAATCATCGGAAAAGGCTACTTCGACTGACCATTTTTCCCTTGTCAGTGCCCATGCGAAAGTGGTCCCCCTTAGACATAGCATCGCTCAGGTACGAGGTTATAACGTTCGACCTAGAGCAAGAAAAACGATCGGGAAATGGGAAAAGCGTCTTGAGGTGGGGTCCTCCGACCTTTTAAATAAATTCCTGCATGCGGCAGAGTACGCATGGGTGGGGGAACGAACTCCTCCACTTTGAGCCGCTTCCGCGGAATATTGGTCCTGCAACGACATGCAACATCGTTGCAAAAAGAGCAGTTGCTAGCGAAGCTGGTCTAAACTGGCGAAGTTCGTTCCCCTACCCAGTACGCATGCCGCCACAGTCCGAATCGTAGGGTCCTGCAGCGACTCTGCGTCTCAGCCTTGGTGGGAGCCGCCGAATTTCATATTGTAAGGCTTTAGATGCCTTCTAATGGGGATTCGGATTCAGCGTTGCGGACCCTCGGTAAGTGGATTTTTTGAAAATCCAGTTTTTGCCCGGACACTGCCGTAACGCATTTTCAAGTTTTTGTTCATTCTAAATGATCATCATAGATTTTGCTGAAACTTTTCGGTGAAAGAGATAACGAGCGCTTTCATATACTTTGCGTATTGACGGACACTATACTCTGAGATTGACGGAAGACTCCCGCCTCATGCTTTTACTCCACGAAACCCGTTTGAATGTTCGTGAAGTGCTGAACCCAATACATTAATTTGCCTACATGGTGATGCAGTTTTTGCAATAATTTTCAGACTTTCCCTAGTCATGCAGTCGGCATTAAGAACTCAAATACGTTCCACGGGAGTTCTCAGCCAGCAGTAGATTCGACATAATTATAAATGTCTCTATTTTCCTTTGTTTCATGTCAAATTTTAGCCGAAGAATGAGATTGGCTAAGACCTTGAAGTTTCGAGCAGTCTCTTGTTCTATCTCGTGATTTGAGTTGGCCATGGTTGTGCAGGGTGCTCCACTCAACATTCAGTGGCTGAACCAGAATGCTAACTTCAAAATTTTTTTCAACTTGCGCACAACCAACTATATTGTACAGCCGTCGTAATCATGATGTAAGCTACAAGTGCAGCATTCGGAATTTCGTCATCGCATGTGAGGGTTACGTTAGGCGTACGGTACGAGAATCTCCAGACTGCTTCAGATTTTGCTAAAATGATAGGGGATGTTCGACACGCTGGAAACAACAATGATACTCATTTGGTATCAAGGAGCGCCTTCGTAAGGTAAATTTTGAAGGTTTGAACTTAGCAACAAATGAGTATGACGCTCATGTTCACTGTGTCGAGTCATCCCACTATGCGAAATTTCGGAAATTTTCGGGTTTTACAGCTTATTATTAGTTATTGGGAATGCTCCTCCAAGTTTGACGTACTCGACTTTTTCAACTTGTCGAGAGCGCCAGAACTTGATTTGTTTTCCAACAACATTTTTTTGTGAACTCAATTAGTCAACCTCTAGCAAAACGCTAAGAACAATTTCGCCTTGATATGTTCGATTCGAGTTATGTACGCTTCATTTCCTCAAGGAACAAGGATTTTTGAGAAATTGTGGGAGCATTCTGCAGCATTTCCTTTTCTTTCTGAGGTCATGAATTACGCAGTACAGTCAATTAGCTTTCGAAAAACCACCAAAATCTGCGACCCATGCTTTTTGAAATGGTCAAGTTTCACAATTTCTGGAAATCTTTATATCAAAACTCCGAAGGATTCCAAGCAACGGATGGATAAAGCAAATCCTGCAGAAAAAGTGAAACTTTTTCTTCTTTCCATAGCTCGTCATAATCTAGAAAAATTTTTTTTTACCAGAACCATCGGATTTTGGCAGGCTTACGTCAGACACAAACGCATCAAACACAATAAATGTTTGAATGTTCGGAAATTAAAACTTTCCAAAATATTATGACTGAACACCAATCTCACGTTACAAATGAGAGCTTACGGGTTTGACCAAATTTTAAATCTTTCAAGTACAGTCTGGGGCTCGTTCGAACACAGGAATTATGATGCCTTTCTCCTCGATGACTACACGAATCGGAAACAAAAACCCATTAATTAAATATAAAAGAGAATGCTGCATCGAATGACATCCTAGCTGCTCACCGTTCGTTGTTAAACGATGTTTGAGTTCGAGTATAGAAATTGATAGCGTCAATTAAAATTCTAAAAAAAATGGCACGAATCATGGCAAGAAGAGGAAATTATAAGGTTATTCCAAAAGTAATTTCGCTTTTTTCAAACGGGCGCCACATTTGATGAAACAAAGATCTATAGGAGGTCTTGGAAGCATTCGATGCAGAATTTCATTCTCTTTCTAATGGTCGTGAAAATGTTGCAAAACAGTCAATGAGCTTTCAGAAAATAATTAAAATCTGCGACCCATGCTTTTTGAGATGGTCAAGTTTCACGATTTTTCAAAACTTTCATATCAATCCTGAGAAGGAGTTCAAGTAACGGTTCGATAGAGTAAACCTTACAGAATACAACACTGCTTTTTTCGCCTTTCCATAGCTTGTCATACACTTTTAACAGAATTTTAACTGATGCTACCGATTTCCATACTTGGGCAGCTAAATCCTCGTGGAACATTAAAAGAAGAGCAGCTCGCGCCCTATTCAGTTCAGCATTTACTCCTCTTTCAACAGGTGTTTTTTGTTTCCGATTCGTTTAGTTTCCGGGGAGATATCATCATAACTCATTTTTTTAGCGAGCCCCAGGCTGTGCCCGAAAAATTCGAAATTTGATATTTCGAACCCGTAAACCCTCACTTGCTTTGTAAAATCAATGCTAGCTCATAGTACCATCTTGGTAGTCTCAAATTACGAAAAAGTATGATGTTTGATGCGATTGTGGCTGAGGTGGGCCTGCCAAAATCCGATGGTTTTGTTAAAAAATCGTTTAAAAAATTACGGCAAGCTACGAGAAAAAGAAAAAGTAGTGCTATATTTTATAAGGTTTACTCTATCGAATCGTTACTTGAACTCCTTCTCAGGTATGTAATGAAAGTTTTCTCGAAAAGCATGTGTCGCAGATTTTGGTTATTTTCTGAAAGCTCATTGATTGTTATGCAACAGTTTCATAACCATTAGAAGGAGAATAAAATTCTGCATCGAATGCTTCCAAGGTTTCTCAGGAAACTTTGTTCCATCAAATGTGTCGCCCATTTGAAAAAAGCGAAATTACTTTCAGAATGACCTAATATTTTGTATGGCAGGGTCCGCTTTGTCCTACATTACTTCCTCTCCGAGTAGGTCAGTACAAAAATTCAGAAAAGTTGTGAAACTTGAACTCAAAAAGCGTGGTTAGCAAATTTTGGCAGTTTTTCAAGAGCTCATTGTGTACTGCAATGAATTTATAACCGTTAGAAAGAGAATAAAATGCTACATCAAATGCTTTCTAAATCTCCTAGAAATCTTCACTTAATCAAATGTGGCACTTGTTTAAAAAAAGCGAAATCACTTTTGGAATGACCTAATATATAATGTTGAAAATGAGAACGCTAAAGTAAAACTGCCAACCTAAACCTAACCAAAATTATGTATCAAACTAAAGTATGACTTAAAGGCTACTTCATGACGAAGGCGCAGAAGCAGCATCAGTTGAGCGGGCGCGAAGGCTGCGCGTGCGTATCCTCATCGTTGTAAATCCTGCGTCTCATGCGCTCTGCGGCTAATAAAGCCGCGTTGGCGGCCATAACATAATGTGCCTTCGTCATACAGCAGCCTGTATAATAACACATTCATTGACGACCGAAGCCTTTCTCGAAAAAACCAACATTTTTTAAATAAAATCACGCACAATTCCATCTACAGTAGACCTAAAGTAGCGCTGGAATGCTGGCAAAAACAGTAGAGGTTGTATCTAAATCCAGCATGAAAGAAAACTCCCGGAGTTGGTTTGACACATTTTAGTAGCCATTTCAATGAGAGTCAGGTGTGTCAAGCCCTGACACACTGCCTTCCTTTCCGATAAAGTCTTTGGTATGGTCTGAAAATTTTAAATGTGGAATTTTGTGAATGAAATCTAGTTGTAAGCTGACATGATTTGGTTTGCAAGTCCAAGCACAAGCCTGCAAGAAAGGCGGTGCGGTCTTTGTCAGAGCGTTTTACGCTGTATAGTCAAATCACACCAATTTATTTTCGGATACACTTTTTCGAAAAATTTTAGTGTCAGTCCATAACAACAGGCGCCTTTCTACAAGAGTCCAGCGCATTTTTTCTGTAAGAGAAAAGTCTACCAGTCTCCCGCAAGTTCCCTTCTCAAAGGAAAGCAGTTGTTGCTTTGTCGAAGCAGCTGCAAAAGAACCCCGCAGGGCAGGATTGGTTTATGTCAGTGAAGTATATGGCCGGAGAAATGTAAACACACCTTCAATGCAATTATTCTCACGTTTCCCTCTTACAAAGCAGAGCACTTGGTTTATGCAAAGAAATGAAATGTATACAAATTCTTTGGAGGGGGGGGGGGGAGGGGAGGAAGGACCAAATATTGGGTCGCTACTAATAATAAGTTTTGTTGACTTGATGGAAAACATCCTCGTGATTTCCTCAGAAGATTTTCTGCTCGCTTCCAAATTATGTGTAGTGTTGTGGGTTGTATATGTCACACTTGAGATCCACAATTTTTTGAAACCTCAAAGATTTTTCTGAAGTGTTCGGCAAATCTTTAACTTTCAAAAGCATGGTCTTCCAAATGCCTCAATTTTACTACCATGGCGCGGAAGTCCATAAAAACCTAGAAAAAAGAGGAACAAGAAAATTTTAAAAAATAAAAAATGTGGAGGTTGGGATGCCGCTAGGAAATATGCATTTGTATTTTCTGTAACTCGTAATTGGGAAGTACAAAAATGACAGAATAACCTTCTCATTTCCTCCCCCTATATGTCAGATATGAGACTCTTCCTTGTTTTCTAGAATTTTCCAGATAAAGACGACGAAAGTGTAGCAAAACTTATGTGACTAATAAATAGTCTTGACTTGAGAGAGAAAGCCCCTGGTAAAAATTCATACCTCGCTAATCTATTCCTGGTACAATTTTCATGAGATTTGGGAGTATGGAACTTAAAACCTACTCTCCTTCCCCCCCCCCCCCCCCCTATTTTTCAGTCATGTTCAAAGGCAGAGGAACCCCGCAATCACATCGAGCATCATCATAAAGGCTCTTTTACGTTTAGCCGTCAATTTCCTGCAGCGATTTCTTTATCTAGCCACTAAATGCAGGATGTACTGCTTATTTTACGAGGAGTCACGTTCCAATGATTCCTTCGTCTGCTGAAGGGCCGAAGAAAATGCACACGCGACAGCTGCCGCAAAAATTGCCTGAATTTTGGCGCGTGAAAGGCGATCATTTGTCATTTGGCGACATAATATTCGTGTCGCTAGGGAAAAGTGCTCGAGATGTCAGAGAAGCCCCTAAAGGGCAAGAAAAGACGTCGAATACGGCCCTTATATGAGAATGTGGATGAAATGAATTATGTGACTCTGCTTAAATGTTACGCGTTCTAAACTTACACTTAGGTTTACTCTAGAGTAATAAAGTAGGACGGTGAGCCCTTTCATATATGCAGATAAGTGCAGTTCAATTTATATGTGAGATTTTAAGCTGTTTAATTATAAACACAATGTATTTATCCTATAACTCACGCATAACATTTCCCAAAAGTAATTTATTTAATTGGATAGCACATTGACCCTGTCGTGGAAATCTCTAAAAAAATTAAACCAAATAAAAAGGAAAGAAATATGAAGAAAAAGGACTACCACGGTGTAATTTTCGTCTCAGTCAGATTGCTGCATATAGTAGTTAAGTCAGGCTCAAAAGACAAACAGAAGGAGGTAACTCAAAGGTGGCAAACTCCGCCCCTATCAATCCAACTCCTCCCAATCTGCTCAAGTAAATTAGATATAAGCTACATATATGCGAGAGTGCATACTACTGCAAATTTTCGCTCTCGTAAATGCAATCTATGAGATAAGCGGTTTTGGTTTGTTGTAGTATTTTCCACCAAAATATTACATGGGATTGATTGAAGCAACACTGAAACAAACTGAACCATTCTGAAACACTTTTGATTACTTTACACAATTTTTTGAAGCAATATTGGCAGTTTTTGTACTTTGCGATGATGGTGAACCCACTGTATGAATTTAATCGGCATGAATCGCATCAGCTTATTAGTAGCAACAATAAGTAAGGGTGCAGATGGGGATGCAACAAAAAAACGTGTATGTTTTTTCACAAAAAAGACTTACACTAAATGTAAAAAAAGATTACTGAGTCTTATTGCTAGAGAAGAGGTCTGCCGATATTGCCAATTGACACCGAACAATATGAAGTAAGGTTCAAAATTTAGAAAACATTTTAAAGTGAAAAATAGAAGAAAAGTCTGCGTATTCTATGAGACAAATAGAAAAAAATAATCTGTAACATTAAACTAGATTGAGGAGATCAAGAGTGATAATATTTCTGCAGTTAATTCACAGGGCGTACTAATTGTAAGATAATTCATCGAACGTTTGATCTTTAATAACTCTCGTGTATAGAAAGGATCTTCAGATCTTTTACGGATCTTCAGTGTTATAGGATAGGGCCAGCTTGAAGTTAGATTTACAGCGTAGAGCATCAGCGAACCCTCAGTGTTACTGTAGAATTACAGTAAGAAGTTTGAAGGTTCCTGCAAAAGTGAAGGCCATGTTTTGCCTCAGAAAGGGAAACAAATGACCTAAAAACTCGTATACTAGGCTACTCAAAGCTGTAAATACTACATTTACAATGCTTCGTTAGAAAGTAATGCTAGGTATACGGAGCAGCTGTTTTGTTCATATTCTGAAAAAAACTGTTTGCAGCATCTAAAACACTTAACAAGGGACTGTGGAGATTATTGTGGAGATTTAAGTATTGAAATCAGCATGCTTGAAGATCTGTTACACCACTTTTTGGATTTTCTTGGAAATTTTCTGAAAAGGCCTTTTCACAATGTCGCCATATGCTGGAAGTTCTTACCGTAATCTACAACAATGAAGAAGAGTGTGGTCGTTGATTCACTCTACATATGCAATCCAACTGAAGCTAGCCCTACTGTATCGCATCTGGGGATCCGCGAAAGCTTCTCTTACAAAGTTATTGAAAGTCAAACGTTTATTGCATTACCTAGAGACATCCTGTATAAGCCATATAAAACTGAAGCGAAAACGTTTCTGGTCTGGTTAAGTGGGTCTAATTACTCTAGTTTCACGCGTATAAGCACTTTTTCAAACTTTCAAACAAGCTGCTCAGCCACTTCACTGAATTCCGCAAAGAAATCCTTACATCGCGCGATTCTTTCAAGCAATATACAACACGTTATAGAGTTCTTAGGTTGTAAAGTCCTTTGGCTTGTCTGGGCTGGTCGATTTTGCAAAAAAAATCCCCGCGCCTTATACGCGTGAAATTAGGGTAGTCTGATTCGCTTACCGTATCGCATAAAAACTAAAGCACACGACCTCCCCGAGTTGAATGATTTGGGAGTTAAAACCTGTCCAAATTCGATATTCACAGAAATTCCGGCAATAATTGAGAAAGCGAAGAGTCAATCATGATGATGCAGTACCAGTACACTCAGTCTGCATAGTTTCGTATTTCAAGTTTTGCTTAAGGCCCCGGACAGACTTCACGCGACTTAATCGTCGCGATCTAATCGCCAAGATTTCCATTCATTTTCATTTCACATTCAAAAATTTCGGGCTGGAAAAGTATCACAACCGAATGCAAGTTGATCGGCATGGAATGATGTTGTAACAGTTGTCTCGTCGCGATTCAGTCGCGGCGATCAAATCGCGTGAAGTCTGCCCGGGGCCTAAGATTCATGCATAATAATTCAAATCTTTCAGTACTTACAGCAGTACAACCCAAAAAGCACATATTTCTATAGAAATCTGCGCATAAGCTTCCTGACTTATAATCACAATAGCTATGCTATTGGACGTCAGCGATTGATGAATGTCATTGCCATCGGTTTCCAGGTTCATACTCTTCGGTGACGGCCGAGAAAACCACCGCTTTCTTTGTGTGCACGAGCATCGTGCATCCTCTAACAACTTTATCTTCCTAACCTCTCTTGAATTCCGCAAAATTTGCGCAACTGTTTTTTTTTCGATTTTTACACGGCGCAGCAAGTGTTTTCAGAAGAAATAGGCAGCAATTATCTTGATTGATGACATTTGCCACAGTAAAGCTAATTGCTATGCAGCATGCAAGGAGTCATAATTGTAAGTTAGACTGGCGTTGTATTTTCAACGATAGCTTTCGTGATTGTGAATTTTTCAAGATTTTACGGAAGTTTGATTGAGGTGGAAAAAATGGATGTTTCAAACTTTAATTATGACGTCGGTAAGAAACTAGGTAATCGTAGGATGGGAAGGCAACACCCTAGAGAACGTTTTAATGTGCTCCTCTGCTACTTCTCCCCTCTTCTACTTTTCCCTTCACATTTGGGAAGGTTCTTTCTTAACCCACTGACGACGATATGGACCACCGGTGGCCCACGCACTTTCTGCCGCCAGGGACGATGAGGACCACCGGTGGCCCACACCCCTTGCAAAATCATATCCTTTCCAGGTCTAGTACTTTTTCCACAGTTCAGTATTTTTATTGGTTTTTTGTGCTACTGGAATCTGTAGACTTCGTCATCTAAGAAGATAATTGTAGTTGTTTACAAAACAGCTCTACAATTCGTAAATAGTCACAAAACCCTCCCACGCCAAAAGTGTGTGCAAAATCGCGTCGTCCCACAGCGCCACCAAGCGAAATTAGGCGTCGTCGTCAATGGGTTAAATGTTTACATATGACATACTATCAAATTCTCGCTTGCTTAGCAGTAGAATAAAGAGGCGCGTTTTTCGAATCCTCCTCTTCTCCCACCCATGGTGGCTGCTCCCCCTCCCCTTCCCCACCTTTCATACCTTTCATATCCCTATTCTTGCTGTCCCCGTTTTTTATTTTCCATCGCTGTCGAGCTTTTCGCTAATAAGAGTTGGAGCCGCACACTTTGTTATGTGTCAAAAACATGAATATTACCGATGCTGTGTCTGAATGAGACAGGTCAACAACTAGATGTAGGAAATTCTGATAATTCGAAGAATATGCAGTAGTTTTCGGGCAGTAAATTTCTTCTATGTAGCTTTGTTTGTTGTCACATTCAGTTATCCGGAAGTGGTAGAAATCTCAATACAAAAGTATTTATGAAAATTTCACCTTAATTTTTTATGTGTGGACATGTTAATCGAATAGACTTACACATCATTAGAGTTCAATTTATTTTTCAAAAAAAAAAAGAAGGGGAGGGAGGGCAGTAAGGAAACAGGCTTTTTTGCTGGATGAAGGCGCGGAACTTCAAGAAAATCCCCGAAAGTTTTTTTACTATCGCTTTCCTACAAATCTAATCAATCTTTCTCTCACTCCAACTGTTTACAAGCATACTGTCACTTTTCACGATTGTGACACAACCCCTTTTAGGAGTAGATGGGGAGGGGAGGGTACAAGTACATATATTTCTAAATAAGATTTGTGCATCGTTATGGTAGCCACTCATTATAGTTTTTTCGCCATCTTCTCGCCTCTTCCTAGAAAGTTCCAGAAACATAGAAATTCAATAGTAAGTAAATGGCAAAATATCCCCTTATCCCGACGAATCATATCTTTGTTTCATTCCTTCCTCCAAACAAAGTAAGAAACTACACTCTCCGAAAATCATTCGCCAGGACCTACATATTATTCGCTATTTTTTGAGGAAAATTAACGAAAGGATCTAACAAGAAGCACGACTTTCTTTAGAATAAGGCTGGCGCATTCATTGTTGGGTAATTGAACCTAAAGGCCACTTTGTTTCATTGTTTCTCTTTTTATCAGGTATTACAGTCTCCTCAAACTCAATATACTAAGAAAAGCAAAAACCCTTAGTAATCTTGAAATCCCTGGGAAGTGGCCATAAAGAGAAGATCTTCCTTCTAAGGACACATCGCATGTAAAGCCTCAATGCTTTGTCTCCTGTCAGCCAGAAAATGCAGCATAATTCGTCACACGGGCCACTTAACTAATAGGCGCTCGTTGCTTTTGGGCACAAGTTCGGCTTTCATTGTTTGAGCGCTTAGCGTGCAGCTGAAGAGTTTCGAAGCCCCGAGCACTCAGCCTTAGGGCATAAAACAATTTCTTCGTCATGTTCCTTCTTTTGACGGCCTCGGGCTGAGCCACGCCCATATTGTCATCGTTGTTCGGGGCCGAGATCGCCAACCGCCCCTGGTAGTGGCATTGCCGACTCCGCCCACTTACACCGGACAACTGCTCAACGGCTGGAATCGATCTGTTGCTCTGTGAAACATATTGGCTATTAAATCACTGCTAATTAGATCGTTTTGGGGAGAAGAAAATGAGCGAAAATCTCGCCTTTTAATGCCACTTTTTCCCTATTCTCTGTTCTTCACAAGTTCACCCCTATAACCCCTGCAAGTTATGTGGGTTTTTCTCCTAGCTAGCCTGACCACTCTAGCCCCGACCTTCTCCAGCCTTTCATGTAAGCCCCGTGTCGGAGGAACCCCCGTACCACTTGGGGTGTTTATAAACAGTGCTCCGACGAAATCGCTGGATAAAAAGCTCTTCGACGCTAAACCAGCCATTCAACTCGCGCTAAACTACATTCAAAATCATTCCTGCATTCTGGACGGGTTCAAGCTCGAGCTGATCTATAAAGATACGAAGGTGAGCCGAGTGTTTTCTTGTTTTGCATCGTCTTCTTGTCGATTCAATTATGGCTCAGAGCATATCAGAAGCGTCTCGCTATTACTTTGTTATTTCCATAACTTCATATTCATTTGAAAAACTTCCTTTGATTGAAAGCATTTAGATACACTGATTTTGCTACCTTTGGTAATGTTTTCACGATTTTACTATTATTTTTATTGTTTCCCATTGCTTAAAAATCTCATTAAACATACAACTATTTTTCTAAACTCTTCCTCTATCTTTCGTGCTTAGTTTTAAAGAGATTTACAACTTTTAAAGAACCTCCGATATGAAATACAATTAATTCTTTGCTAACTTTAATTCATCCTTTGTTTTGATTTATCTGCAGAGGCTCCCATATGTTTCACATAACTTAGGTATCATAAACAACAGAAAGTGATAGAAATAGAATTTTTGTCGTTTGAGAATATTGCAAAATGACTAACATTTTCAAAATTATGTCCTACTTTATTTCCATCTCGCACCTTCTTTCAATCTCATTAGTAAGAAGGAAAAGCCGCGTAAAAATCATATTTTGCTGCTTTTCAAAGTTAAGAAGACTTATCCAATTTTGAGCTAAAAATGTTTTTTTTTCGAATCGTAGTTTTGAGTAGACTTCTGAGAAAGACTAGTTGGAATAGATACAATTTTCCCCCAGTGTGAAAAGTTCTAGCTTTTCCATCATTTCCTTCACAATCTTTCCATTGGGATAAATAAAAATTTGAAATGCAGAAATAATGCTCACACTTGAGAATAGAGAGCATAATGTTCCTCACAAGTGCATATTTTTTTTCTGTTTTTGAATGAATGATGTTTTTTGTGATGGTTCTACCAGTAAAAATTATGCTGCCTTCTAAAACTGATTAGATATATTCAGATGCATTCTAGAAAAGTTTTTCTCTTACTCCTGTTAGTTGGACAGTAAGTTCCCAAGTCTCTGACATTTTTTTTATCTTTTGTGAGAGACTTGCTAGAGGAAATATAATTTTCTCACGCTATCGAAAAGATCGAACTCTTCTCACCATTTTCCATTAGGCGAGTGAAAACTTCGAGGGGGTGAAAAAAAGTTACGTACTTGAGAAGCGAGAACTCTGCTGCCTTAAAACTCATGAATGTCTTAGCTGAGGAAATAATTAACTGTCATGCAATTCTGAACACATTTAACAATACTTTTTTCTTCAACTACTCGATTTCAAATCATGTTGTTGACTCAGCGTTTTTTCGTTTATTTTAAGTAAAATGATATAAGAGAATAAAAGTAATAAAGCTTTTACAACATTCATCAAGTATGTAAGATAGTTGCAAAACCTCCTTTATCATTGATGTCATGTTACCTTGAAGTTGAAATTTTATCCATATTTTCCACAAGATAACTATTAAATCTTATAGTTATCAAGACTAACTAACT
Source organism: Cylicocyclus nassatus (assembly GCA_958299035.1). Lineage (NCBI taxonomy): Eukaryota > Metazoa > Nematoda > Chromadorea > Rhabditida > Strongylidae > Cylicocyclus > Cylicocyclus nassatus. The sequence goes on from CATQJL010000305.1 coordinate 28,971,884, forward strand.
TTAGATTTACAATCTAACATTTTCATTGTTACTCTAGCTTATTTTTGTACTTAGATTCTTATGCGATTTTGTTTTGTGTAGTATTGATGATCTTATCTAGTTATTGTTATGTAAAATGTATTTGAAACCGAGATATTTTTCTGAATAAAGAGACAAGTCCTAATTTTGGAAAATAACATCTGGATAGAAAGGATGCCGATAGCTCATTTTATAAATAATTGAGATTATAACAAAAAGAGTCGGATTTTTTCACGTCGCATAGGGCTTGGTATGCAGTAAATTTCAGCAAGAGTTGACGCTTTGTATTTTTGCTCGTAAATGCTTGATTTATGGGTTCCGAGCATATGGAGGATATTATGCGGCAACCTTCAAATTTTGCAGTTCTAAAAGGAATTTTTCAAGGGTGCTTTATGTGAACAATATGCTACATTGAGATATTTGAGCTGCACTAGTGAAATTCGAGCACTTAAAAGCTCAATCAACCTTTTTCTTACATATTTCCTTTGAAAAGCTCACCCATTAATCACAAAATATTCTGGTCAAACCCCTTCTTTTAAGCTTCTTAATGTCACCGATTTCAAAGCGCAAATGTCGAAAACAAAAGTGCTGCCTGTTCGCACATACTACTGATTTTAATTATTTACCACTATTCACTCAAATGGTACTATAAATCAGAAGCGAGCGCTTGTTGAAGCTGCAAAAGCGCTAAGCACTCTAATGCCATTTCGAATGCAATGAAAAGCACGTTTATTGGAATTGTGGGTTACGGTGGCAACAATTTCGTGTAGCTGAAGGTTGATGAAACAGGAAATTTTTGAATACTTCCATGTGACTTTGTGATGTAACAATGGAAAAACGATAACCTCTAAGAGAATGAATGGAAATTTTACAAAATTTATTAGAAAAATAGTAACGTATGAAAGTGAAATTTTGAAGTTTGATTTTAGAAAAATCATTCGGTTACTTCGTTTTTTTTACAAAACTGCCCGAATATTGATTTCCTTTTCACAAAGTCAAAAATCATGTGGTCAAAAAAATCATCGAAGATTTAATAAAAATTTGGTAGAATGCTCTGTTTTGAAGAACTCGTTGCAGATTTAGCAACCTTATATCTTTTCTTGAAAAAATTTTTGTTACAGATTTCACGAAAATTATTTTCCTATTTGTGCGTTCGCAGATAATTTTTCATTGAGCAGCATAAAAACATATACCTTTCAATCTCTTTATTTCCACATTTAGCTATCGATTACTTTTTATTTTTGTTTCAATAATTTTACCTATTTGATTTTTGATTTTTTTTTATAACTCAGAGCACAGAGAACTCTAGTCATAAAAATCCTTTCGTAATCCAGATTTTGGCATCATTCCAACTATACAAAAAAATTGGTGTCCAATTTTGAAACTTTCTTTTTTTTCTAAATAATGCTCAAACGCAGTGCATTTTCCAGCAATTCAATAAATTTTTTTTTCTGGAAATCCTCTATTCTATAAATCTCATTTGGAAAAGAAAGCAATAAAGGTTTTCTTTCAAGGAAAATCCCGTTCCATTGTTTGTTCAACTAGTGCAAACGCGTTCGTCTCCGGGTTTTATCTGATCTCTCCAAGCTCGTAGAAGAGATCAAGGTAAAACTCGGCTATGCTCCGTCCACATTATATCCCGGAAATTCAAAGAAGCTGCAAAATTCAGAAAATAACTTCACTTTTTTTGTTTATTAGATTTTCTGCAGCACAGCTCTCCATTGCGCGCGCGTGATAGCTGAACATTCGCGTTTTTCCTATGACATTCGCAAAATGTGCCGAGTCTCCGTCGAGAACTGTCAGTTTTTCATGCGAATGACGTAATCAAGTAATCTGCTAAGGCTCTCATATGCAGCAGTTATTATATATGCAATGGGTTCTGCGATGATGAAGAGTACATATGCTTGTGTGTGGGAGAGAGAATTCGAGTTGTCGCGCACTTTCGCAGAAGTGGTGCGTGCCCCACCCCCCCCCCCCCCAAAAAAAATAAGCGGAAAACTTTTCAAAAGTGCTCGTATGAGTTAAAAAATATTTATCCTGAAGTTTCAGAGATAAGGCTTTCCATTAGATAATTCCGCACTTATCTCATATATTTCAGGGAGTTATAATGGAAAGAAAACGAACTTATGTATAGGGCGGACTTATCTAAAGGGCCTTATCTCAGTCCAAAAGCGGATTTATCTGTAAGATTTTAGGGTAATTAACTGTTATAGCAGATGAGTCTAATTAGATAAAGTATTATCGAAAAGTTCTCACAGTCAGATTGGCTTTGTTGAACACTTTTAAAAACGCGGCTCAAACCACGCCTACTCTCCAAAATTTCAAGTTTACAAGCTTGCAAGAAGCAAAAAGATTAAAATTTTTGAAGTCTGCAGCCGACCCTAACCCCCTCCCCTCCCAAGATTCTGTATCCCGCAAAAAAATTTCAGCTATTATTTCTTCGCAGACTTGAAAAGTAATTGACAGTCATTTTTTAGTCATTTTTTCTGGTTTTCTACACTTTTTAGTTTTGAGAAACTTATGAATTTGCCATAAAATTGTGAAAAACGCGAAGCTTTTATTCCCTAAGATTTTGTTGTTTTGAAGCTTCAGCGAGTTTTGGAGAAATATTCTTTTAACAAGGATAACCTTTTCTAAAATTTCTTGTCTTTTTTTTTACAGTTCGGGGTATCGAAGTCTTTTCGGATAGTTGCAGATGGGTGAAAACAACGCAAAGCTTTTTTGCATTTGAAATTTTTGAAGTTCGAAGCCACTGAAAATATAACATTTTTCCTTTAGGAAAACCAAGTTTTTTTTCAGGATTTTGAGGATAGAATTTTCTTTGTAGAGCTCTTGTGTGGATTAATAGTAAGTCTATAGAACAAGTCTTTTCCATTTTTATCAAAGCCTAGTATCAACAAGTTTCTCAGATTTAATTAGAGGATCTTTCTGAATGTTTCATAGAATAGTCAAGAGATAGAGAGTAAAGCTCACTTGCCTCCAATCTTTACCCCTTAAAAAATGTGAAAAAACAATTCCCTTTAGTGAATCTGCTGTCTTAATCTGATGATTTGTTGTTTGCCTTTTTTCTCTATGACTGCATCTGTTTAAATGCCAGTAAAGCATCTTTCTTCCAAAATGTCTTCCATGGAAAACAAATGCTCTTCTACCTCCTCCGACCAAAAAGCAGAAGTGCAAGAAGAACAGATTCTATTGACTGCTTGGGACAATTGTATTAGAAGGGCATGCAAGACGAACGACAGCGATCGTCATCTAATCACTTTTTTGTCCTTTCATGCGATTTCTCAGATTCCATTGCTTCCAGAAAAGGTCCCCCCATATAACTATGACCGAAATCTGCCAGGGATAGAGGGATGGTTGCTAAGTGACAACATGATTTCGGGAACTGGAATATAATAAATGAGATAATGGAATGACGCTAATGAATGTTCTCATTTCCTTTAGCAGCACTCAAAAAGCCTTAATTTTGGTTTTTTACTCCTATAACAATATGTGGCAATAAAAGCGAATTATAATTATGAAAGCTATGGAGAGATTTTGATATGGACAGGTAAAGCGTTTCATGTTTAGAGGGAGAACAAGGTTGCTAGAGTTGAAAAGTGTCACACATTTTTGTCAGAAGAGTTTCCGAAAGTTCCTAACAAGCAGGTTTATACTTAACTGATGTACGAAAATGTCAAGGGTGCTCCTCAATTTTGAATTGCCTCAAATCTCATTTTCTTATGAATGTAAATTATACATACAAACATTCATTGGATACTATGTCTGTTACGTGTGGTTCATTGTTTCAAACATAAGAACATATCAAAAACTTAGAAAAGTTGTTTCCGAACAGGACGAGTTTCAGGTGTTCAACCTACATAGCCTATAATACCACATCTAATTGAATTTTTGAGTATTTCATAGTTAATTTTGGAGATCCCAGTAAATAATTTTCTTGTCAGTCTGTATCACCGCGGTAAGGGGACCATAATTTTTCTTTAAGTTTACTAAGCACATAATTTTTTCCTCTGGAAAAGGTGTCGGATCGGACGGTCTATTAGAACAGGAGATTGAATTTGTATAACTTTGGTGGATGACAAGACCGAAAAATATCGATTTTTTGCATCTGAGGAACTAATGCTGTGAAGGCTTGGAGAAAGCTTAGAGACCTTAATTAAATAAGGGTTTTTCTGTTGTTTGTTCTTCGTTAATTTTCCAAAAATTAGAGTATATTTGGTGCAGCACATGCACTGTTCAGTTGCTGGGTATGTTATAGGTGTGTATAAACTGCTTGTCAAAGGTTATAAATTTAAAGTGGAAATATTTCTTTCTACTAGGTTGTCCCATAAATTTTTTCATATTCGGACCTTCAATTCGATTTTTCTCAGGAACTACAGCACCTAGTAGGCTGCAAATTTTTGGCAGTAATTCTGAGCGAATAAGCTATATAATCACCTACTTGCGGGGAAAGAAGTGATACAGGCAAAGTTTGAAAATTGAGCGCATTATTTTTTTCTTGGTTTCTAACCATCAGAAAAATGCAGCAAGTGCATTTATAAATATCCGATGAGGAGAGTATATGCATGAAAAAATAGGAAATTTGCAGAGCTGTTTTGAACTGAGATATGATGATTTTCGTTTTTTCGCAAATTCGGGAAAATTTTTTATTTTGGTTTGGAGCATGTTGCGGATTGGACTTGGTGCGAACTTTTGAATGCCATCTTGTAGAGCTTACTTTGATCTATCGAATGGTACCCTGCAATTTATCAGGAGTTCAAGAAGAACTGATTTAAATCGTTGAAAAGTCAGGTATGAAAAGACTTATGGGACAACCTAATATTTCTTACTATTTTTCGTCACTGAAAAGTTATTATTTTTCTCTGAAACTCTGACTTTCGTTCCTTACTCACTTCCTTTACACCCATGAGCATGACAATCTCCATTCTGAGACTCGAACTGCTTTTGCATGGAGCTACTGGAGTTAGTCGATATAGAAGGCAATAAAACTTTACATCATTTTTCATGAGACAACATTGTCGTTACATGTAACGACTGGCGTTCAATGGCCCCAGTAGATTAGTGACGTGTATGGATACTGAGCTATGTTGTCGAGAACTAGCAGAAGAAGTGGAATGAAGCAGGGTAGGAAGAATGGGAGTTGCAACAATTGGATTAGGGCTAAAGTCATTTATTCTTTGAAGAAGTGCAATCAAATATGCATAAACACGACTATAGTGCGTTATGATTAGGGCAGCACAGAACTGAAGCAAAAAAAAACATCGTAAAAATAATATATCGCATATTTTTGTTAAACTGAGTTCAATGTTTCAAGACTTTTCTTATCTTTTGTTTATTGTAAGATTCATAGCCATTTCAACACATGCAGAAACAGAACTTCACCGCAAATGCTGTCGGCGCTCTCATCTCGCATACTCTCTCATTACTTTAACTGTCTGCTGTCTCTCTTTAATACATACTAAATCAATTTCTTTTCTTTCTAAATCAATCATTTTCTTCTCATCAAACGCAACGCAACATTCTTTGCGTGCGATGAATCACCTACAGTTTCTTAACCTGTAGCTTCATTATCGTATCAAAATAAAATTGTCGGCCTTTGTGTCCGATTGATTTTAAATATTATGATTTGATTATCTAAATTTATGTATTTAGTTATTTATTTTCATACGCTTAAAGATATTTTGATGTAAAAAACATATAACATGTATTTGATCTATGGAAATCAGTGAGTGCATAATCTATTAGCAAGTAAATAAAAACTCCATAAGATAAGTTCTAATTTCATGTATTTAAAAAAAAACAAATCAAAATTTTCTGAAAATTCTTAAAAAATCTGCAAATCGTTTCACTTTAGTGTAAGACATCACTGGGTATGAAAGCCTTGTTCGACTTTATCGCATCTCGTCCACGGCCTGTAGCGTTATTGGGAGGAATGTGTACAGAGGTTAGTGATTTACTATTATTTCCGGTTTCAAGCAAGCTATAAATCATGTCAAAATTCGGAAAAAACGCTAGATTTGAAATACGTTTCCGGTTCTCTTATTTTGTCACAATCGATTAACACATTGACGACAACGTGACCCACATGGTGGGTCATGCAATGACTGCCACGTGGGACAATGTGACCCACATGGTAGGTCACAGCTTGAATTTTGTTGAAATGACTGCTATCTTGGACTACAATCGTTTCAGAAGTTCTCTTACGCTCCGATCCTAGAAAATACTTTTGCGTTTCTCATCCGCTTCATAAGATTATAGTAGGTATACTGTAACTGACGATCTCCATGATTTTAGCTTAAAATTTTTGACTTATCCGTGACAGGCATTGTCCCACGAGGCAGACAACCAAAAACGCGCGCTGTCGTCAACGTGTTAATATGCGCCTTTCGACCGTCTCCCTCGGTAGCACACCATGTCTGTCGCATAGAAAATGTATTATAGTAAAATTGTTAAAGGACGCGCTAAGCTACCATTTCATTTTTTTCTATATTCACCCAGAAACTCGTATTCTTACATTGAAAATCTTCTTGAGTTACCAGAACAAGCCTCACGCTTTCTTCTTAAACTTCGCATGTGTACTACCTACTATGGAATGTCTTATCTAGGTAAACGAACCACTGGCAATGGCCCTCAAATATTGGCAGATCGTCCAGCTAAGTTATGCTGAAACTCACGCAAAATTTGGTACTGCTGACTCGCAAGAGGTAAGTATCTTTATTTTCAAATGAAAAAAAATGACCGTTGAGGTTTTTGTCGCTGGCCTTGGCGCTAACTTGGTATTACAATTTGTCGGGATTTTTTGTTCAGCTTTGAAGAGTACTTTTTAATTTTTTTTTCCAGAAGCGGTTAGTAATAAAGCATACTTGATCAAAGGATGAGTGAGTCTGTTAGGTTCTTGTCCTGAAACTGTTTCTACTAATGAGAGAGCATGAGAATTCGGATGGGTATGAGAAAAAAGAAAAGGTATGAAACCTTTGATCAAGTATGCTTTATTACTAACCGCTTCTGGAAAAAAAATTAAAAAGTACTCTTCAAACCTTTGCATGTACGAACCTTACAGAGATAATATTATCTCAAAATTAGATAGGTAAAATTTTTGTTGTATTAGATTGTCCGGAAAATAATGTCGCATCGTGTTTTAACTTGCAATATCGCAGCAGGGTGCGCACGAAAGTAGGTAGGTGGGTATAGATCAGATCAAGCTCTACAAAATGAATCTCGTACCTTCGCACCATGCTTGGTTTGCATGAAGTTTGAAGCTAAATTTCATAAGGCACTAAAGGTCCAAAAAAACAAAAAATATCGTATCTCCGTTCAGAAAAGTCCTGGGAACCCTTAACTTGCTCACGCATGGACTCACTATACGAGACACTTGTGGTATGCACATTTTCGCGGCTTTTCCATGGTTGAAAAGTGAGAAAACGAAATTTGACAGTTTTTTGCCAAAACAATCCTTTGTTTACCATTAACGTCCTATTGCTTACTTAAAATTCAGCATGATTCGAATGTTTAGATCTCTAAATTTCTTTTACTCCCACAGCTTCTTCAGTACCTGAATTTTTTTCTGAATTTGCAGTCCAAATTTTCAAATCCTATTTTGTGCCTAATATCCGTATCATAACTTAAGATGAATTGGTTCGTTGAAGTGATAATTCGTTAAAGTCTCCAGTTTTTACAAGGCCTTGTTTTCGACATGGTCTCAGGTGATGAGTTTAGTGCTTTAAAGCCTAGATTTTCTCGTTGTACTCAGTGTTGAGCAGCAAGGAAGACTGATCTACCACTTCTCAATAACGTAAAAATCTGCTCTAAAGTACCAGTTTGTCACTTTGAGAAAACGAGAGTTCGTAAAAAGTGTGAAATTTTGAGACTTGAAAAGGTACATATTTCATCATTTTGGGCTTTACTAGGGCCTCGTCAGTCTACCAAAGTCTTTCTTCGCATGCGTACATTCGTATAATTTTCATTCCACAAACGTAATTCATTTTCGTGAAACGCAATACCTCGTCCGGTGGCCGGCTGATCGAGCGCGGCTGCCGGCCGCTTGCCAGCCGCCGCATCTGATGTGAAGAAGATAAGCGGCATGATTGAACGCCTAAGTGAATCAAGCGCCAGACTGGCGCTAAGCTCACATTCTGCTCTCCTTCTGCTCGACAGCGAAACCAGCAAAGAATTGCGTCTGCCAGGGATAGAGGGGTTTTCTCGCATTTAATAGTGCGCGCAACCTAAAAACGGCTTCTGATTTGCAATGCAGGTGTGACATTGGTGTGGAGTCGACGAAGCGGTGTCTATGAATAATTGAGAATTTTCCGTGAATGCTAGGGTGGGAAGTTTTATCGGGGAAAGGTTGCTGAAAGGAGAGCATTGGTGTGTGAGAAAGGGGACAGGGTACGAGCGAGGTAAGCTTTACAAACGAATTGAACTCGTCTGGAAGATCGAGGCAGTAAGATAAAGGCAAACGCAAAACTCCATCAAACTTGAAATTTTTTAAGAAAAAAGAATAGTCCTACTTCTGAAGAATCTTCCAAAACCCATTCTCTATGAGTTTCATGCGTAGCGAACATGAAAATTTATTTCAGGGTTTGGTGAGAAGGGGAGGGGGGGGGGAAGGTAGTTCTGATTACGCTCTTGGAGAAATCTTGGGACACTTCCAACAAGTTTGTAATTATGATCTTCTAAAACGGAATCATGTTCTGAAAAAAGATTTCTTGAGCATGAGAAAGGCTACAATTAGGAATCTTTTTCATAATGGTGATGAAATATACGAAGAACATGAATTCATTCTACCTTACATGATGGAATGATTTATTTGCATAATTCAGTATTATTTGTGTACTTTATGAAGTTACTGCTAACAGGTTGCGGAAAAGAAGGGGGGGGGGGGGCGGGGGAGTACAAGTATGGCGAATCTATTTTTACTAATCTTAATAAGGAGGTTTTCTTCTTTACTCGTGGTTGACATACAGAGTTTCTACTTGAGGCTTTGCCCTATAAAATCTACAAAACTTTACTTGGGCATACATATGTTCAAGGCTATAATATTAGGTTGTTCCGAAAGTTCTTTCCATTTTTTTCAACTTATCACAAAAACACGTGGAATGAAGTTAGAGGAACGCTTCAGGCACTATTCGACGCAGCTTTTCTTCCTCTTTTCAAGTGTCGTATTCCTGTGCTGCTTGCTCTTGTGTTCAGTGAGATAATGGCCGAAATTTCGCACCCATGGTTTTTACCATGTCCAAATTTGGCAATTTTTCACAATCTTCTTTTTTGAATTTTATGAAAGCTCTGATAGCAGTCAGATAGAGCAAACAAAGTCCAATTTAATGCAATTTTTCGCCGTTTATAGCTAGCTTTAAAATTTTTTTTAGAATTATTTTTCTGATGCTATCAAATTCCACTTTTGGGGACGCCAAGAGCCATTGAACATAAGACGGCGCACAACTAGGTGTCATTCGATGCAGCTTTTCCTTCTCTTTCTAATGAATGTATTTCCTTTCTAATTTGCGGGGTCTTTGGCTATAAAGTTTCCGTAATTCTTGATTTTGAACCCGCCCCAGCCTATACACGTAAAATGCAAAACCTTATATTTACAAGCGGTAAGCGCTCAGTTGCTTTGTAAAAATTGTGGATAATCGTAACTGACTTTAAAAAGCTTCAAAATCCGTATACTTGCCAGTGTTCGGGGCGTTTCTGTATTTTGGGACTTTGCAAAAGTGAAGACTTCTGACAAAATCATCTCAAGAAACACTGAAAAGCCAGCTGGGTTTGCCAAAAAAATGTATTGCATTGCAATTCGTTTACTCTATTTGACTGCTATCAAAGCTTCTCCGAAAGTTACAAATGAAGATTGTGAAAAATTGCCAAACTTGGACATGGTAAAAACCATGTGTTCAAAATTACGGCGATTATCTCAGTGATCACAAGAGTAAGCGACATGGGAATATGACTACTAGAAAGAGGAAGAAACGCTGCGTCGGATAGTGCCTAAAGCGTTTCCCTATCTTCATTCCACGTGTTTTTATGATAGGTTAGAAAAACGGAAAGAACTTTCGGAACGACCTGATATAATGATTTTTCCCTTCTCCTTTCTTCTTCCCTCTCAAGGAAATGATTTTCCTTCATTGCCCAAATTTTATATGAACTTGTCCTTTCCAGCTCTACCCTACATTTTTCCGTATCGTACCTGGTGACCGTAATCTCAACAATGCCCGATGTCGACTCATCAATCACTTTGGTTGGAAGAAAGTTGGAACGCTCAAGCAGAGTGATGAGCCTCGTCATGCTCTGGTATGTTCTTTGAATTTCAACTTATTGAGCCAAAGTGAGGTTTGCTCGTTTGTGGAAGTTTCGCGACGGGTGCATGAATTGTTAATTGCCGATTCATAATGTGCAAAGAGGGAAGAGTTCTCGAGCAAACATTGGCCGCAAAGCTTTCAATTCGAGGACTACTCATTATATGCGGGAGAGAGAAGCTAAATTCGACGAAACTGCAGAACGAGCTAGTATCAAGCTAGAGCAGATTTATTTATTTATCTAATACTTATTATTTGAGTACTTACGGAGTGGGCCAAAAACGCCAAAACGTCGATAAAATTTTCGCGGATCACTTTCAAAAGCAAAATTAAAACTGTAGGAATGAGTAAAATAATTGAAGCTTTGGTTCCGTCCGTCGTTTATAAAGTTTCACTGATTCTGTACATATAAGCAAATGTTTTTCTATCAGGAAGTTCGCAGAAATCTAGGGGGTGGGGGGCGGGAAGACGACAGAAAGATCTAGAGAAAGTTGGGGCTTCTTTCCAAATCTGGAAAGACTCTATGAAAATTTTTTCGGGATCTCTCTATATGTACATAGCAGTGGCGGTCCCAGGGTTTCGGACCGGAGGGAGGACAAAAATTTTTATCAAATGAAGGTGCGTGGCGTTAGCCGCGCACTCCGAAAATTTTTTTGGGGTGCTTCTCAAAATTTTTGAGGGTCCCCAACCAATAAAATCTGGAAAAAAGGGGAAAAACCCGCCCCCACCCCTCGGTCCGCCATTGTACATAGGAACTGTCTTTGAAATGATGATTTCTTAGAGCTAAAAAAACTGTTTTTTATGGCGGCTTCAAGGGTCGCCGGTGGGAGGGAGGGGATGGGGGAGGGGGGAAGGGATGGAAGAGAATTTTTTTTTAGGTAAGAAGGCTGGCCAGCTTTGACTTCGAGAAAACACTTGGAAAGCCATTGAGTTTTTTTAGCAAAAAAATTTTTCTCACAAAGTTGATTTGCGTTCTAAAACTTCTACCAAATCAGATTTACTGTTTAAAAGCAGAGACTTCTCTCATAGCTACATACCCTTTTGATCTTGTAAAAACCTTAGAAGTGGAGACATGTTTTGGGAGAAGATTGGGGGGGGGGATTAATGCTTCCTCGCCGTGCCTTCCTTTCTGTGAGCATAAGAAGGCTACATATTCATGAAGACTTGCTTAACTTTCAGTTTCCAATTTTTCAGCCCCACGAATCGCTAACCACCAAACTCGAGCATGGCTATGGCATTAGAGTTCTCTACACAGCTGGTGTAACCAAGCACGAGATGGACAACATCGGCAACGAATTGAATGAGCTCAAGGTAAACGCAATTTCTTCGCCGTTTCTCCGTCCATTTATGACTCGGGGCTCTGTTTTGCTTCGGCTCTCAAAGCAAATTGAGTGGAGCATGTCGCAAGCGTTGTCGGGAATGAGATAAGCAAGAAAAGCCAAAGTCCCTAAGGGTTCGTCTTCGCCGACGGCGACACCCACGGACATGCATAGTGTCACCAAAACTGAAAGATATGCGCACTTATGGCAGCTCGAAGTGATGGAGGGGGAAAAAAGGACTTTGACAGGGAGAGGCAGTTTGCGAAGAAATTTCGGGATGGCTTGAACATACCAGATTCTACAACTATTTTCATTTTTCTGTTATGATGATAGAACTGATACTGTAGGAAAGTTTTGAATAATATAATCGTTCACAAAAACATAATCTTGTTTCTTTGCTTGTGATCCTGCGAAATGGCTTGGTAAACGATGATTTGATTCTAAAATTAACATTTCCAGAAAGCAGCTTATCACTAATTCAATAACGAGAAAGTATTCATCTAAGTGTCCAAATGGTGCAACTGAATTGAAAAGCCAAAGCATAGCTAAAGGTTTTCACCAAAACTCCATGTAATGTAGTGCTTGAGTGAACGGTACTTATGTACAGTAAGCTTTATTTTGTTAATTGCTTGTAACCCTTGACATTCCCAAAGTTATTGTCATGAAGTAGTGATATGGTTGCCACAGAGATTGAATGGTCCAAATCTCTGAAGTATCAAAGGATCTCGCATGCTCTTGGAATTTCTACGGTAAACCTACAGAAACGAAATGTAACCGATTAGGACCGAATTTTATAATGTATCCAAGATGGAATCCTCTTCAGTATGGCATGTACGCTGTAACGTCGGTTTAGCCGAACAAGACCAACAGAATTCAACCAAAATAGTTATTTGCCATTCTTGAGGCTTTCTCAGTAAAGAATTCTATATGGACTTTATGCACCCTTATAGCTTTCTTGTTGTATTAGGTTGAGTCAAAAGTAATGAGAACTTTAGTTTCCCATTTCGAACTTTCCGCAACTCGTGTAGAATAGCGATAGATTAGCACCCTGAAATATATAAAACGCAGCTTTTCTTTCTCTTCTCAGCAGTGGGGCCAATCGCCCAGTTGACTTCTTAGTTGTCGAAAAAACTTCCCAAATTTTGAACCCGTCATTTTTGCTTTCCTTGAAGTTTTCGAACAAATTTGATAACATAAAGACAAAGCAAGCCCTGCTTGATGCGAATTACTATTTAGGTATTTCGAAACTAGCATTTTGAGGCCTTTTAAACTCATTTTTGCAAAAGCCCCAGATTTTCAAAAAATGGTTCAAAACAAAAATGCTTTAAACCCTACAAAATCTTTCGAATTTGAGAGCTTCGAAAATAGCTTATCATCAAACCTTTCTGATTGATGGTAATCAAGGTAGGTTCTGCAAGGTAATCAAGCGTTTAACGCTTCAAATTACCACAATCTAAAATTTTTTGAAAAATTTGAAAAAACCATAGATTTTGAACGGAAAGCGCTTTGTCTTCAAGATTTCTGCAAATATTTCAGCAATTACAAAGTGATTTGGTTGATATATCTATCGGAAAGAGAAAGAAAAACAGTGTCGGACACCGTTTAGAGCACTTGCTTATACACATTCTACCTAATTTGAGAGTAGGTTTAAAAAGAGATGCGATGTTCTCATCACTTCTGACTCACCCTATTAATTCTTGTTTGCAACTTAAGCAAACTCTATCGAACCAAAAAAATTCATATTGAAAGTGCATTAGAAATAAAAAAGTTAGACACATGCACGAGCCCCTATGTAATTTGATATTTTGCAGTTCTTGCACGTTTCTTGGGGATATAGAATAGCCAATACAGCAATTCCTTTCCTTTTTCATCAATCAAATTTTTGCATTTTTTTTGCAGCAACGAGACGTTCGAATTCTCGTCGTTGACGTCGCCGAGGACATGGCAGCCATCGTGTTGTGCGAAGCGTATCATCGTCATATGTACGGCGAAAGCTATGTGTGGATTCTGCCTGGTTATCATTCCACAGTGTGAGTGGCCTAGCCTTGTAATTAAGTACAGCTTAATTTAAGGTTGTCACGAGAATAAGTCGTTTCTCAGGCTAACGTGCTAGTGGGAATTCAGGATCATGGGAAACATTCGATAAAGCAAAGCGCGCTAACGATAACCCAATTTTCAATAATTTTTGAGTCACATAAAATTTGTATTCTCTACAAGCAGTAAATATTCCGAAAATAGAACAGAAGACTCAAAACACTATCTGCTGACTCGTCTCATGCATTTGTAGACATATAAAAGCTCATAATGACCTCGCCTTATTTTTTCTAATCTGCAAAATAAACTATGGGTGGCTGAACAAATGGCACCCCACCATTAAGGGTCCTTTCACGCAAACAATCACATTCTACAGACGACAGAAATATTAGGTTGGTGCAAAAGTTCGCTCGCACCATTTGTAAAAACTCATAACTTCCTGTTCTTTCGAAGTAATTTCACAAGACTGATTCTACTAGATGTAGAACTGTTTATGAAAATGGTTTTGCTGCTCTCTGGCAAGAGCGAGCTTTTGAAAGAAAAGCAGGAGAATAAAACCACTACAGATTTGAAGTTTTTGAGTCGCGCCGTTAAAACTCTATAAAATTCTTAGCAAGCAGTGATTCAAGCTTTATTCCACCCTTAACTATGTAGATTTTTAGCATCTCTGTAAAAAGTTTCGATTTTTAAAAAAAATTAGACTTGCTGTTTTGTATTCACTAGAAATCATAACTCTTTAACTCTTTACAGAGGTGCTTATTTGATACCTCTGCACAGTTGGAACGAATGAATCAAAGGGCTTATTCTACTGCTCGCTCCGAATTTCGCACGTTTCAGAATTTTAATAGCTTAACATGAAATAACCGAAGATGACGTGGTTTTATTCTTTTTCTTCTATCTCAGAAGCTATCACTTGTTAGAGAAAAGCAAAGGCACATTTACAAAGAAAATGGTTTTCTCTGTCTAGGTGTGTAATTCATGAGAGAGCAAAAAGTTATGATTTTTCAAAAATGGTGCGAACAGACATTTGCACCAACCTAATATAATACTCATATCAAATCATTTATAGGGCATTTAAAAAATCGTGGCGATGACTCGACCGCGCGCGACACGCACGCCACTTCCAGAAATCGCGTTTTCTTGGTTTTCATCTCTAGTCAAATGGTTTTTTGCTTGGTACGATGATATTCAGACACTGGAAGTTGCTAAGCTGAACGCTGAGGTGGTGCTTTCTCGTATGAGCGTTTTACGCTTCTGTGGGCGCAAAGCCGCAGTAAAGTCCATCGTCACGATTTTTCAAATGAACTATACATATCCTGAAAATGAAAATTTAGCTTTGAATCCCTAGAACATGACGTTATTCTACAGCTGCATAGTTTCCTCTAAATTTATCCATCATTGGATTAAGAAAATAGGAGAATATGTAGCTTTTTTGCGAATATTATGGGCAAAGCAGTTTGTCTTATGCATCGTATGCTTATGTATATCTCCGACATCAATTTTTGAAAGACTGGAAGACATTCTATACTACTTCGTATAAAAATTGCAAGAAGCCAACATTTCAGATGGATGACCGTCAACACAACTAATTGCACTAACGAGGAACTGCAGCAAGTTTTTGAAGGTCACTTCGTTGTGGAGTTTGCGCTGGTCAGGAAGGATAATAAGACCCACGTTATAGGCGGAAAGGTTGGTAAAAAAATGATACAGAATGTATGGGGTAGAGGACGATAACCAGCGCGGATAGCTGGTACGAGAATATAACGTGTAAAGGTGCATGGTTTGTTGCAAATGTCCGCGCTGGACCTCCTTTCGGCGACATAGCGTGCTCTATCCCACGTAGATCAATATATGATGATCTAAATATTTTGATCCAATGATTTTTCCAGCGAGCATCATACATCTGGACAGAACTTAGCCGAGAATCGCCAAATATTTGGCAGGGTTATCTCTACGATGGCTTGTGGACCCTGGCTGTTGCTTTGAGCCAAGCTTTAGGAGCTGATGCATCATTCTCCCATACGAAATTACTTTCAGCCATAAATAACAGCTCTTTTGAAGGCGTTACGGTAGGCTTACGGTACCTTTTTACACGCCGTTTCTAATAGCGCCTTATTGTTCACAGGGTCGTGTTCGATTCGAAAACAATGAAAGACTCGGACTTGTGGACATACGCCAATGGCGTAATGGTGAATATGACGATGTAGGTCATTATGATGGTGCAAGTGATATTTTCGACATGAAGGAGGATTTGGGAGGTGAGTAAAGTAGAATAAACAAAACCACGCAGTCTCCTCCTCTCAAGCAGACAACATATACTAACTGTAGTGTGCAGGAATGCATGTTTGTGTCAGATGTCCGATAGGCTCAGCCTACTGGTCTATGCCCTACCATTCATAAGCGTTATTTTTCAGGCTGGGTCCCGCCACTGGATGCTACCGTAATCGAAAGAAAGCGCGAATACATCTCCAATCTGCTATTTATTGTTATGTCATTCCTAGCACTGACTGGAATCTCAGTGTCGCTAATTTTCTTGTTTTTCAACATAAAATATAGGGATCACAGGTGCGTGAACCCCTGATTTACGGAGCATTACGTTCGATTCCATTTTTAGGTTCATCAAGATGTCATCGCCAAACATGAATAATCTCATTATCTTTGGTTCAATGTTCACTTTTGCTTCTGTGGTGCTTTTTGGTATTGATACGAGAATACTGTCTAGTGATAATTTCGTCAAATTATGCTATGTGAGTATACTTCCTACAATATAAGGTTCAAAATCTAATATATAAAGAATCTCATCAAAATTTGGGATTCGAATGAATAGTTAGAAACAAAATTTAGGTGAAAACGTGGACGCTGTGCTTAGGTTTCACGCTTGCTTTCGGGTCGATGTTTTCGAAAACATGGAGAGTACATTCGATCTTCACGAACATCAGAATGGATCGAAAAGCGATAAAGGTATGCAAAAGGCGTTCCAGTACCAAATCTTTCCAAACTATCACTGATAGGTCATGAAAATGACGAGAAAACATTGCAATAATAGTATTCTTCTTGGTAGAAATGCATACTAAGCTGCATTCGGATATCGAGATGAGTCAAACTTTGACTCTTTTTTCAGTATGAATTAGGTTAAACCAAAAGTCAAGCCAAATCAAAATTTAAAAAATCGAAAGGTAAGTGCTTCCAACCAGGAAACATTTTGGATTTGCAGAGTTGACGATTCAATTAAGATTATAGAGAGATAGAGTGGCTATTCGAATTTCTAACTCGGACCTTGTCGCCAAAGAGCCAAGAAACTGTAGTTGATAGATGATTAACTCTTTTTTGATAAACTTTACTGTAAGCAACTATAATCATGAGAGCAGTTACGCATTTATCAAGACTGAAGTGACAGAACTTTTGGTTTTTCATTACGATCACTGAGTTGAAATATACTTGTCAAAGTGCAAAGTTTTTCAATTTACCTCTTGCGCGTCTATTTCTTGCCTTCTTTTTTCACAACTTCGAAGGAGACGTTGTTATTTGATAGGTCCCAAGGTATTGAAACTCGGCAAACACTGCAACACTGACGCAAGATGTAAAGATTTCCAAAAAATTTTGCTTAATGATGGAAATCTCAAAGTTCCAAGTTAGCGAGAAAAGCAAAAAATCAAAATGAACCAAATTGGTTGTCTTTCACATTCAATAGGAACATTTTGTGGATTCATGAAAAAGAGCAAGCTCCGCACTGAAAAAGGGGCAAGCCTATTTCTTTATAACTATCCATGGAAGTGCTTCCATGAATAGTTATAATGAAACAGGCTTACAAATCCCCTAGTATTTTAGCTTTATTGTTTCCCATATGCATACACAGTTAATTGGTTTCAACTTTTTTCATACAGATAGATTCCATATCTTGCTTACTTCTGGCAATATTTGTGATTTCTAGGATTCCAAGTTGCTTCTGATCCTTGCCGGGCTTCTCTTTGTGGATGTGCTGGTGTTAACACTTTGGGCATTAGTCTCCCCATTCCGTATGTCTGTCATGGAACTGCAACAGATAGTGAGTCTCAGAAGTTCACTGATAAAAAAAACTATAGTAAAAGAAATTTTCCAGCATATCGACGACAGAGTGATAGTACCTGAAATCGAAAAATGTCATTCCAAATATTCTGCTGTATTTCAAGCAATACTATATGCTGTTAAAGGAGTACTTATGGTGTGTTAGCAGCAAATCTCTACCTAGCAAGAAGAAATGGATTTATTTTGTAAAATTTCAGATTCTCGGCTGCTTTCTTGCCTGGGAGACGAGGCATGTTAATGTTCCAGCACTGAATGACAGTAAATACATAGGAATGAGTGTGTACAACGTTGTGGTGATGAGCACTCTTGGATTATCAATTAGCGTTATTTTACAGGTTAGGACATCAAGGTCAAGTGTAAGCCGCTATGCGCGAGCGCAATGCGGCGCGTACTTCTATCCAGGATTGCGCTCGTGCGCGATGCGTAGCGGCAGGCCGGATTGGCCGAAAATACGTTCGCGTTAAAAGCCCTTGCCCCCATAAAATACTCATTTTGTCCCCAAGATTGTCAAAAAAATTATCAAGAATTCTTGCAGGAACGCGTCAATGAAGCTTTCGCTCTCGCATGCTTTTTCATTATATTTTCAACAACTCTCACTCTGTGCTTGGTTTTCGTACCTAAGGTAAAACTTTCTACTTCAATCAATTTTTCTAACAAAGAAAATCTATCTCTAGATTATTGAACTAGTACGAAACCCAGCTGGAAGTAATCCACGAGCATATCGGCGTGGAATGATGAAATCCGTTGTGGCCAAAGAAAGTCTCCGAACAACGACTAATCAGAGCATGTAAGTTCAGATACATAAAGGCTACCGCAGGACGAAGGCGCAGAAGCAGTATTAGTTGAGCGGGCGCGAAAGCGGCGCGCGCGTATCTTCACCGTTGTAAATCCAGAATCCATGCGCTCTGCGGTTAATAGAGCCGCGTTCGCGTCCAAAGATATTGCGCCTTCGACATAGATCACTGCAGGTTTTTGTAGACTCCTTGGAGTGCTTGCATTTATCGATTGATTAGCTCAAAATGATATCTTTAGAACGGACAACTACAAAGATTTATTGGCAAAGGCAGAAGCCGAAAATCAACTACGGCGGCGATATGTACATCAGGTATGTAAGCGTATAGTCGCTCCATGACGCAAAGAATGCACTGCGAAGCGGCTGCGGAGCGGTTTAACGTCGGTATAAATTCTTCTCACATTCACTTTTTTCAATTACGTTGATGATTGCCTCGCTGTAATACGGAGAACACAACATCATCTGCATCGCATCAATAAGAATTTTTTTTTGATTTTCCAAAACCATTTTATCGATTTTCACTGAAGACTAAAGCCTTCAAAATCACAAAAAAAGTTCTTTACTAGAAAATTTTACGTAATGTTTTTCCAGAAAAGCACACAATTATGGGACTTGCTCGAAAAATTACGTGAACTAGGCGACACTCAATTTTTACAACAAGGTAAAATTGTAGAATTTCTGGAGGCCTAGTCCGGGCGGAACTTCGACTTTTATTTCCCTCATCCTGGCCTTCTGGGAAGTGAATGGCAAAACTGTTTCTTGAAAACTCTATTTGTCAAAATACATCCTTTATTGAATCTATGTCTTAATGTATGTCTATGCGGCGCTACTGGAATCTATGAACCAATCACCAACTGGATAGGCGGAGACACCAGAGAGGTGATTGGTTGGCGGATTCCGACATCGGGCGCCTGAGTGGTTTGGTCACTCGACATCATCAGCCAATCACACTTAAGTGGGCGGGAGGTAAGAGGGGATGGCACATCCTTTTTATTTAGCAGTTTTTTTTATGAACTTATGTTTCGACATTTTGAAAGCTTTTAAACGCAGTTCAAGACTCAGTCGCCTTTTCGCCCCTCCTCCCCCCTCCCCTCCCCCAGAAGGTCCACAAATGAGAGAGAATCGAAGCTGAAAAACTGCCAGAAGTCTGCCTAATGGCATCTCTACACCGAAACATAACTTCTAACTTTCAGATTGGTGTTTTGCTAGTGGCATAATGCCATCTCCATTGCCAGAAAAAGACAAAGCTCCATTGATACCGGACAAGAGGTACGCAAAAGCATTGCGGAAAAATTTATTTAGCTGTATCCGTTTCAGAAATTCTGCTAATGGGCCAGCTCCTGTGCCTTATGAAAACGGTAATAGACGACATTGTTTTTGAAACTCCTGGACCAGCATTTTTTTGATAGGAGGAACCAACAAATTTGTAAAAATATCAGTTTCTAGGTGAACAGCGTGGATGGCCATGGGTAGATCCAGAAGAGCCAAGTACAATGCTTTAAGATTATTGTTACGAGTTGTTTTATTGTGTAAATACTGTCAATTGCTGAGATGAATTTTATTTATATAAAGTTAACTTTTTTCTTTATACTTTAGTCCAATTTTTAAAATTCGGCTGTGGTTTGTTGTTTTTTCATTTAACAGTGTATATTGTTCTTTAAAAATTGGAGCAATTGACAAAAAGTTTATCAGTGACGAGTAACATGGCAAGAACCTGGTATGATCTAATTATTGCTTCAATAATTATTATTCTGAAATCAGTAAGTGGCGAAATCTTGCTGAAATCCTCCACCGCCTCCGCCAAATCCGCCACCACCTCCACCGCCTCCTCCGAAGCCTCCGCCGCCACCGCCACCACCGTCCTGAAAAATCCATCAAGAAATTTGCACTAATTTGGTCCTATCTGGGCTCGTACCTTCTTCTTGAAGACGTCCTCATTATTCAAGCCAGCAAGGGTTTGATAGTTCGGATCAAATGTGCCAGCCATTTTCTTACCACCAGGCTCTGGTGCACGAATTTGTTGTCCTCCACCACCGCCGCCTCCTCCACCAAATCCTCCACCACCTCCTCCTCTTCCACCAATTCCTCCACCACCTCCTCCAATACCACCTCCACCAAAGCCGCCACCAGCACCTCCACCGCCAAAGCCTCCATCCTGAAATTCTTTATTTGAAGTTGAATCTGAAACCTAAGGAAAAATTTCTCTTACCTTTTTCTTGAAAACATCGTCATTGTTCAAACCAGCGAGTGTCTGATAGTTGGGATCATATGTTCCAGCCATTTTCTTACCGCCAGGCTCTGGTGCACGAATTTGTTGTCCTCCACCAACGCCGCCTCCTCCACCAAATCCTCCGCCACCACCTGGTCCACCAAATCCTCCACCATCTCCTCCTCCACCAAATCCTCCACCACCTCCTCCTCCACCAAATGCTCCACCTCCACCAAAGCCACCTGCACCTCCTCCCATGCCGCCACCCTGACCGTAAAAGAGAATTAGCCAGAACGCACCGAAAGTTCTCCAAAATTTTGCTACCTTCTTTTCCTGAAAAACGTTTGCATTATCAAGTCCAGCGAGTGTTTGGTAATTAGGATCATATGTTCCCACAACTTTATTCTCTTTTGGTGGCCGTATATTTAACTTTGCCGGCTGCTAAAAACCTTTTATTCAGCTTTGTCGCGCATAGAATTGTAAGGGCAAGTGGGGGTATCATATTTATGAGGAAAGTGATTGGGAGGCTTTAACTAAGCCATTGCACAAGTCGTAGCTTATATGGTTTGTTCGTAGGCGAGCAATTAAACTTTGAGTTTTAACCCAGACCGTACCTTCTACTGTACTCGAGAATCGATGCGCTCGCAAGAGCACGGTCTGGGCGGGAAACTAAAATTGGTTCTCTCGAACACGAATGGACCATATGAGCTGACTCTTGGGCACAAGCCTAGTCTTGATTCCTCTATCAATCTCCTCAGTGAGAACTCCAGTTATGCTTGTGAAATCTTTCTGGAAACAATTTGAAAGTGAATGACGTACCCGCGCTTCATTAGTGCCAAAAGGTCCATCTCTTGATTGACCTGGTTCTCTAGATTCTCCTTCTTCTTTATAACCCTAGAAGCAACGCGAAATTGAGATTGCAGAGTAACTTGAGAGACCACAACCTACCTCCATAAAAGCCGATGGATATTGTTCCTGAAAAGATAGAAAGACTTAGAAGGATGTTGCATGGCAAAGAGCCAGTTGCTGATTCTTTAAAGGACTTTTAACAAATTCAAAAGGATTATGACAGTGAAACACCACCTCGGGCTTTCGCTTTCGTGCTTAGATTACGCGAGATGCAATCAACGTTCGCTTCGTCACGAAAATCACATATGCGGTTTTGGTGTCAGAAAACTGTGACGCGATCATTACATAGAGAAATCGCTTGAAACTGAGCGGTGCCGCCTGACAAGGAAGAAGGTGGCGGAATTTTTCTTTGAATTTGTGAATTGCCAATATCGTACAAAAAGGCCAAAGGAAAGCCAAGAAAATGAGGGAATGTTTCACAATCTTCAAATATGTGAAAACAAGTACAATTTCTTTGGGGTAATAGCGGGGCCAGAATGTAATACCACTGAGGATAAAGTGCAGTTTGTAATTCCAAGAACACCCATTTCTTTGGAGTTGTGGGACTTTCTGAAGGAAACCCAAAAATTCCCCAAATCCATAAATATGGGGTGCTCGTATGATAATAAATCGCACTTTAGTAATCGGCTTATTGAAACTAATAGGGATTGAGATGGAGTGCCGGACAACAACATTGATGACTTCAATATCTCGCATAAGACTAACCCAAGAGCTATAAATACTTAGTTAATGGACTTTCTACTACAAAACCTTCGTAGAATCTCCATCAACATCTTTTGATAGAGATGGATTGTTGGAGCCCACTTTTTCGTGTGTTCCCCTGCCGTATTATATGGCAGGAACAAACGGGGGTGGTGCAGGAGGAACTAAAGGGCTGTCGCCTGTATCAGGAGATAATTAAGAGCGCGAGCGCTGTGGAGAATATTTTGGCAAGGATCTAAGAAAACTTGGCAAGGGTATCCCTTAGGAACAAATATTCATAAGTTTGCCTGGAGATGGCTTTGAAAAATTTGAAAAACGGGTTTGTAATGCAAATTGGGAGGCGCATTCAGTGGTTCCAAAAGTAAGTGAAAATATAGAATTTAGTGGTAGCACTTGGTCCGTTCTACAGTATCCAAAATTAAGGCATTGTTGAGTGAGGACGAGGGTGGCTACCGTAATCCATTTTGCCGACAGGCCCCCACAGCTAGTCAAAGACTTCCGACCGCTTGCTTGTTCATATTATGAAAATGAAAGGGCCCTTCTACCACCTGCGATAAAGAAGAACATTGAAACGACGGAGGAATGGTCATATCTGAATCTATCAACCTTTTAGGGCAGGGCATACTTCACGCGATTTCAGTCGTGACGCGATTTGGCAATATTGCAGCTGTCCATAACTCACTGTAAGCACATTTTTAATGTATAGAAGATAGGGCATTTTATCAATCCACGTAAGTTATGGACACGGTGCATGTGCAGTTTGCTAGTGTCGGATCTGAAAACTTCTGGCGAACTGCCAAATCGTGCCGCGAATGAAATCGCGTGAAGTATGCCCGGCCCTTTTCCCATGTTACTTGAAGTAGTCATAATTAGCCTTTTTCAGTGCATAAATTGTTGAATCTGCTGATCTGATACATCATACATCAATACAAATGGCTAACTGAAGAAAGAAAGTTTTCCTCTTTTGAAGTCGAGTCTTGCAGAGTTTAGAAGTTAGAAGTTTTCTACAAACCTTCTTCTTCTTTTTTCTGCAACAAAATGGTAATGATATTGACATAAGCATCGGAACTATAGCAACGAGTAGATCGAATATAGTCAAAAACTGAAAAGCGTCGTATTTAACATTCTGGAATCACAAAGACCCATCGTTGAATAGAAATACACCAACATAGTGTAGGAACATAGTGGAAATCCCACACTCGGCTAAGATAGCCTTCCAGAGATCGAGTGGAAATTGAAATGAACATTCCCTGTTCTGCAGTTTTGGGAAGCATGACTTGGAATAATGCCAACAATGTGTTGACTTTGGAATGATGCCAAAAAAGTTGCTTCACTCATTCAAGTCTTGTCTTTGGATTCGTAAAAAAGAATTTGTATGCCTGCTTTCGAATCCTATCTACTGCAGCGATTGCACTGCCTTCCTCGATTGTAGCTAGCCTCCTTAACCTCCCCCCCCCCAAATTCAGTATACAGCATTATAGTCATCTTTTGATTAGTACAGGTTTGGGTTTCAATTGCGCACCTCTACCGAATTGTCTGGAATTTGTGTGTGATTGCACCAAAGACCAAACGATTACGACAGTTTTTGAACTGTAGTTTACGTACTTGAAACACTCGTATTTCGGACTCCTTTTTCAACCACTGGAGCAAACCATAGTTCAGAATGATTACTTTTTATCCCTCTATGGAAAAGAAGTGGATGTCATCGCTACGACGAATGTTTCTATCGATCCGTCTCAAACTGTAAATTGATCGATTTACTCATCTATTCTTTAAGATTTATTTTACATGGATTTCAGCATTCATATGCAGCATGAACTCTTCGACATATATTCAGTTTTTGCTCATCGGTAACAAATCGAAAGGAAGAGAAGTGCAGGCAAAAGGGGGGAGGGGGAGAGAGAGAGAAAATGATTTTTTGGCAAGAGTTCATAACTACACTATTTTGAGCCAGTTTCTACATTTGTAAAAATTAACATAGTGGAGTATATGAAGTAGTTTTGCAACCCAACAAATTCTCATCTTATCTCTCCCCCCCCCCTCACACACTTGATTCTTCTCCCCCATCCGCTGTATAGGAAATTTAAGTTTTAAGATTGCTCTTCTTTTAATTAATTTAACGACTGCAATTACATTATAATTTGTTTGTTTTTTTGTCTCATGGAATATGAGTCAGGGGTTCAGTAATAATTTTGGCCCACAGATATACTTCAACACTGATAACGCACAGTTGTTCATTAATAGTGAAAGTACCACATGATGCCCTAATAGGCCAGTTTAAGTTTTCTGCAACAATAAGCCGAGCATCGTCAAGGCCGATTATGTGAACGTCAAAAGAAAGAACGTAGTTTTCAGTTCCACTAAGATTATCGGAAACTGTTAGGTAACGCTAAAATCGAAATTAGCGCCCGCTAAGCGATCCGAATGACATTGAAGCTTTACGTATAAATAAGCATTCAGAGAATGTTGCAAGCACGGTTCTTGCTGTCATCCAATTCGGTAAGACACATCTTGTTCTTTTGCCTGCTTTGCGATTTTGTCAAATTATTCCTTTGATTTACTATTTCCCTTCTAGGAATGGGCATGACCTCATTCGTAACCGGAGTAGCTTCCATAACTGCGGTCACTACTGTCGTAGCTCTTGTAAGTGTCGCCTATATCATCAGCGACATCAACAGCTTCTATGATGAATCTCTTATGGAGCTCGACACTTTCAAGGTAGGGTTCTAGGAATTACAATGTGATAATATTCCAAATGTTTTGTTTTGAGGACGTCGCCAATTCCGCTTGGCATGAGATGAGAACTGCTCCAGAAGTGATCCGTGATACCCGCTCTGTGTTCGTGAAAAGACGCCAAGCCTATTCTACTGGAGGAGGCGGAAACGGTGGAGGTGGTGGAGGTGGTGGAGGCGGTGGAGGTGGAGGAGGATCATGCAATTGTGGTCCACAACCTAGCAGCTGCCCACCAGGACCACCCGGACCACCAGGAGCTCCTGGCCTTCCTGGAGACGCTGGAGATGCTGGAGCGCCTGGCAGACCAGGAAATGCCGGAGGCTCAGGTGGTAACGGAAATGGTGGCGGATGCGTCACTTGTCCCGTCGGCCCACCTGGACCCCCTGGACCCGACGGACCACCTGGATCAGCTGGACCCGATGGAAATCCCGGAGCAGACGCTGGCGGTTCCGGTCCTGGTGCGCCTGGACCACCAGGACCACCTGGAGATGCTGGTAATGCTGGAGCACCAGGACAGCCTGGACAAGATGGAGCACCTGGAGCACCAGGAACTTCTGGAAATGGACAGCCAGGACCTCCTGGACCACCTGGCCCACCCGGATCTGACGGACAACCTGGACAAGACGGCTATGGTGGTGGACCAGCCACCCCCGGACCACCTGGACCACCAGGACCACCAGGAAATCCAGGAACCCCTGGTAGTGATGGACAGACTGGAGCACCCGGAAATGACGGTGGACCTGGAGGAGATGCGGCATACTGCCCATGTCCACCTAGGAACGGATATGGAGGAGGTGCTGGAGGCAGCGGTGCCGATGGCGCAGGAGGCAGCGGTGCCGGTGGCGCAGGAGGCAGCGGTGTCGGTGGCGCAGGAGGCAGCGCTGGAGGTTTTGATGGCGGCATGGGAGGAGGTAGCGGTGCAGGCAACAGTGGTGGAGCAGGCGGTGCGGGAAGCAGCGGTGGAAGCGGAGCCATCGGAGGAGGCAGCGATGGAGGCATGGGAGGAGCCATTGGTGGAGGCAGCGGAGGCGGTGCTGGCGGCGGCAGCGGCGGAAGATACGATGCAAACCGTGCAGCCAGTGGTAGTTACAACGCTGGTGGTGATAATGGAGGTGGCGGTGCCCAGTACAGGAAGGTACTTCGTGTCGTCAAAAAACGTGTCGTCCGCAGAAAGGTTGCTAAGAAGGCTTAAGTGTACCTGCAACTTAGATCGAATAAATTTTGTAACGAAATCTTGTTTACAAGTCTGAATTGATCTTGGTTTATTTTAACACATGACAGAAAAACCTGGACTTCTGATGACAAAAACTATAAAGCTGCAGATAAAATATGAGGATTTTGAGATTTCTAGCTTCTTAAGTCCATCGTTTTGATGGCATATGCCGGGCAAAATCCTCCAACAATTGGTAAGGTTATTGCAATTGAAAAAGCTTCACACTATTCGATGTGCAGAGAGGGTCAGTCACGAGTCACGAATAAAGCTTCAGTAGATGTCGATCCCAACTGCACTTATTCGAAGTTCGGGTGCATCCTTCAACTGAAAATTTACGCGGCTTTCTGACTGTGTGTTTCATCAAGAAAGCCGAGTCGTTCCGATAATCATTTGTATATTGTGGGTAGCATCGAATGCAAAATTGAGCGCTTTTCTAAAGTGCCTCAGTTCAAATTGGATGCCGGGGATCGTTTTTCCGCTCAGGATCATACGCACTTCAAAATATATGTTTGTTGTAAGTGTATAAGTCTGACCATCGCAACGATTTTGTGTTCATTGTATGCGCATTATGCATTTTGCACACGCTTTGAAAATGGGTCCCAATTTGCCAGATCGTGAGAATGCGCACTTTCGAACATGCCTTCATATTCTCGGTTTAGCTGTTAACTTTGAACTTTGTTCAATCATATTCAGTACTCATGCAGGAGTGCGCGGAATGGACAACTTTGAAAAAAAAAACAAATTATCTGCTTTGAAGACTGAAGAAGAAGAACTCCAGAAGAGTAAACATCGGCTATGATAAGCCGGAAAAGTGTTCAAAATTTAATTGTAAGTAACTCTACGATGTTATGGGTTTTGTAAGCCTCACAGCTCTGGCACTTCTTGATGGATAAGCATGCTTAATGTTTGTGAGTCATGACCTATGTGGACAAACAATTTCTTTCGACGAGATCTGCTCACTACTAAATTTTTTGAAACTAGAAATGATGTCTACACTGTTCATAGATGCAAAAAGAAAACCTATTTAGGAGCGTGTTAATGTTTTAGTATTGTTTTCGGCTTATATGAATTCTTGAATGCAAATTCTTTATTTGAAAAGAGTTTACGTTAATAAAAAGGTTGTTTCAGACTTTCTTCATCTACATCGATGTCTCCGCTACAGTATCGTTCCAGCCAAGCGATACGGTATCATTGCCACCAAGCTGGGTGATGTCATTAACACCTGTACGATGATGGGGCCCCACAGCGGTATCATTTTCGGCCTCATGGGTCTCGTCTGCTCTCTTCTTGACGACTTTCTTGACAGCCTTCTTGAAATTCTCGCCGGCGCTTTCTTCATCAGCAAGGCCATCGCTATCATTCCTTTCTTTCTTCTCCTCTTTACTAAGTTCCTCGTCGGTAGGAGGTGAACGATGCAGCGCATAGCTTGGATTGTTCTTCGGAACTTGGTACCTTTTCGGGCATGGACAGTACTCGCCATTTTTACCTGGTTTACCATCCTCTCCATGCTTTCCATGATCTCCATCCTTTGCTTTCCTTCCAGGCTTTCCAGGTGGTCCCATAGGTCCCATCGGTCCAGGCTCTCCTGGAGCCCCTTCTGGACCCTCTGGTCCCACAGGCCCTGGTGGACCCATGGGTCCCATTGGACCTGGTGGCCCAGGCGATCCTCTTTTGTAAGTAACATGGCCACCAGGCTCTCCTGGATCTCCTGGTGGTCCAGGTGGTCCGGGTGGTCCCATATCTCCGTATACACCCATCGATCCCATATGTCCATCGTGAGGCTTGGCACCGTCTTCTCCAGGTCTTCCATCTGGTCCCGGATCTCCTTCATCACCATCGGGACCTGGTGGTCCTCGTGGTCCCATGGGACATTTAATACATGTTTGGTATTCTTGGTTCCCTATGAGATTACCATCACGGCCACGTTTACCCGGAACACCAGGTGTTCCATCTTCTCCTGCGAGTCCAGGTTTACCGACTGGGCCTGGCGGACCTGCGGGGCAGTTATTTGGCTGTGGGCCACAGTTGCACGACGATGGGGTGGCCCTCTTATCACGGGCCATTTCTGGGGCTGACTCCATCTTGTGCCAGGCAGTGTTGGCGGTGTCCTAAGAATGAAAAAAAATCATTTACTGCAAAACTCTCCTTGGTGAAAAAACTGCGATTTACCTTAAAGTTTTCGAGTTCTAGGAGAGCATCCTCATAAAAGTTGCTGATATCGTTGACAAGGTAGACAACGCTAAGCACAGAGAAAGCAGTAGCGATGGCCGAGATCGTGGCAAGACCGCCAACTACAGTATTCGTCCCCATTGGTCTGAATAGGTTATGCAGTGTTCCAGAACAAACTAAAGCAAGAGAAGAGAATAAAAATGCTTGCTGCGAGCTGAATGCCTGCTGTCTTCTGTGAGTGCCTTTTATACCAGAGCCAAGGTTGATAAACTGGGACACAGTCTTGAATCTCTACCCACGAGTATTTCGATATTCATCGCAATCTTAGAGTTAGCTACAGGTAACCAAATCGAAGAATATCTTATGTATAGTG
The DNA here is from genome assembly GCA_958299035.1 of Cylicocyclus nassatus. NCBI lineage: Eukaryota > Metazoa > Nematoda > Chromadorea > Rhabditida > Strongylidae > Cylicocyclus > Cylicocyclus nassatus. Next base: position 29,000,710 of record CATQJL010000305.1, read on the forward strand.
AAAGTGTTGGTCAACGCTGAGATTGTTTCGTGTTATGCGCTAGATGACCGAGATAAGCTCGTAAGATCAACGATTAGCAGCCGTGAAAAGAAAAGCGTTAGCATTTACAGTATATCAGATCGAGTGGCTCGTATGTTGCGGCTTTTATTGTGTTACATCTACTGCAACACAAATAACACGGTCATCAGAATAAATTACGGGTTGAATTGATATTTTAGTACTTTTGTAGCCTCAAATAAATCAGAAAACTTTGAAAATGTGGTAAAGGTGAAGACCTAAACCTAGCCTCCAATCATGACATGACAATCAGTGCTTTTTTTAAAAAGGTGAGAGGAAATTGGAAGACAAGGCTAGGAAGAAAGGAACGAGGATAAGATTTCCATCAGACGAGGGACGGCTGCGCTCCCTACGGATAGATTTTTTTTTCCAAAAAAACATTTTTGAAGCTGCGATCTGATAGCGTTTTCAAACTGTAAGATAAATTCATCTATATATTGTTAAAATCTTTTAACGCAAAATCATCACTTAAACCGCCTTTCTCTCGAAGAAATCTTAACCCGGCTTACCTTTTTCCTCTGTCAAATCCAACTGACTTTGCTCTACCCTGTCTCCCGGCGGAACGGGTAAGAAAACTACAACTAGTTTCTCCTACCAAAATTACTGAAGCATTCCTTGCAAATCATTGCGAGGTTTCAAAAATTAAGACCGTTTTGAGTGCCATTCCAAACTTTTCTGTCTCTAATTTCTCAATTTGCAGGCTATCGTACATCCTTCGTGTGCGAGTATGGTGGATTAACATCCAGCTGAAAACGCAAGCCTTTCTACTCTGTTAGCAGGGCTTTGTTAGACCGTTAGAAATGCTCATTACGATACAGTAGATGCACAGTAGGCGGTTAGATTTTGCATCTTTTGAAATTTTCGCATACGGTTGGTTTCTCGATTGTTTATTCATTGCACGCAGAGTAACCTACAGTACGCAAAAATTTGAAATCTGGCAGCCGTATCCAAACCGGCACTTTTATATATCAGAAGATGCCTTCCACCAATCTGAGTTGAACGGTGCCTTTGGAACAGAGGTGCGATAGGGGGAGCCGGGTCCCCCAAAAGTGAAGGTGGTCCCTGCTACCACTGGCTGCCAAAAGTGAAGGTGGTAGTGCCGGACACTCACCTCCCAAAAATGTCGACCGGGGGGGGGGGGGGGTCGCAGCTACCACAGGGCAGCAAAAATGAAGGTGGTAGTGCCGGACACTCACCTCTCAAAAACGTTGACCGGTGGTGGGGGTAGAGAGGGGAGGGGCACAGGACGGACTTTGAACTGGGTTTTTTGGGTTTTTTTCGGACTTTTGGGTATTGATTTTTTTTGCTGAAACTGAAAAAAAGGAAATTAAGCAAAACGAACGCAAAAGAAAGTATTGAGAGCATATTCTATGTAGTTTATTTTTAGGAAATCGCCGTCGCCTTCTGCGAGAACTGGAGGTCATCACCGGCATGGACGCATATACGCCTCAGCACTTTCTACGATAGAGCAAAGCTTCATGATGACTTCGGACAACTGAAGAGCTCTAACCCAACGGTCCTCTTTAGGGCCAATAACTGCGACCCAACGGCCCTCTTTAGGGCCACAAATACGATGAACACAGCGGCATAAATATTCGAAACAAACGTGTCAATGAAATGGTGTATTTTGAAGTGAAACTCAACGACACTCTACAGATTTTATTAAGTAAATTTAGTTATGTCGTACTGCGAAGAAAGTAGGTCGATCCAGGAAGTATTTGCCGAGAACCAGAATTTTGAATGAAAAAATAAACAGAAATCATGCAAAATTGCCACTGTTATAAACCAAGTGGTTGAAGATGTCAGCAACTGCGACTTCATAGGTTTTAAAGGGTAAGTGTTGCTCTAACAGATAGTGAAAGAATCGGGTCGATTTGAGCAGTGGTCGCTGAGAACGAGAATTTTGAAAAATTAGGCGATTTTAGGCTAATTTTTGACTGCTGACATTTGAACTCTTAAAACTCTTGATTGTGAAGATGTGTGATGTTGCGACTTCATAGGTTTTCTAGGGTAAGGTTTGCCCTACTAGAATATATCTTACCCGTACCAATTCATCAAAGCACCGCCGAGATCCAAGCTCTTGAAAAAGCAGGTAAAAAACAGCTTTTTGAACTTCAACAGCTCGTAACTTCTTCAAAACTGCATGAATAATGTTGCGACTTCATACGTTAGATTCCTCTCATCAAGGGCTTTCAGATGATATATGATATATGGGGGTTTGGGGCCTTCTTCGACGTATGTCCGGGGGGGAGACTTTTTAGGCCAAAGTCTCCCCCTCGCCCATTTTAATGTATTGGCTAGAGGCCGCCAGGGGAGACTTTGGCCTAAAAAGTCTCCCCCCGGGCATATGCCGTGAAAGGCGCGAAACCCCCACATATTATATATCATCTGAAAGCTCTTGATGAGAGGAATCTAACCTATGAAGTCGCAACATGATTCATGCAGTTCTGGAGAAGTTACGAGCTGTTGAAGTTCAAAAAGCTGTTTTTTACCTGCTTTTTCAAGAGCCTGGATCTCGGCGGTGCTTTGATGAATTGGTACGGGTAAGATATATTCTAGTAGAGCAAACCTTACCCTAGAAAACCTATAAAGTCGCAACATCACACATCTTCACAATCAAGAGTTTTAGGAGTTCAAATGTCAGCGGTCAAAAATTAGCCTAAAATCGCCTAATTTTTCAAAATTCTCGTTCTCAGCGACCACTGCTCAAATCGACCCGATTCTTTCACTATCTGTTAGAGCAACACTTACCCTTTAAAACCTATGAAGTCGCAGTTGCTGACATCTTCAACCACTTGGTTTATAACAGTGGCAATTTTGCATGATTTCTGGTTATTTTTTCATTCAAAATTCTGGTTCTCGGCAAATACTTCCTGGATCGACCTACTTTCTTCGCAGTACGACATAACTAAATTTACTCAATAAAATCTGTAGAGTGTCGTTGAGTTTCACTTCAAAATACACCATTTCATTGACACGTTTATTTCGAATATTTATGCCGCTGTGTTCATCGTATCTGTGGCCCTAAAAAGGGCCGTTGGGTCAATTGTTGGCCCTAAAGAGGACCGTTTGGTCATAGCTTTTTAAATCGAAATTCGTCCCGAAGCTATCTTCTCCGATTTCGTGGAAAGGCGGAAAAGTGGATGCCTCCATGGCGGTGATGGCCTTCGCTTCCGATGGGTGACGGCGAGTTCCTAAAACTGCAATACATATGTATATGCCTTCAATAATCCCTTTTGCGTTTGTTTTACTTATTTTCCTTCTTTATATTCAACAAAAAATTTTTCGCAAAAGTGAAGGTGGTCACTCTGTATCAGCTCAAAAGTGAAGGTAGGGGGAGACTTGGCTCCCCCTATCGCACCTCTGCTTTGGAATCAGAGCTCGTTCTCTCTGAACCAAGATATGTAGTCGCGATGCGACGCCGGTTTCGGTGAACTCCAGCGGAGTTCGGTGGCTTCCTTCAACGAATTACAAGCGTATTATGATGAGGCGCCACTAACAAACTCTCCAATAGAAAAACGTTCAAAAATTCTACCCTGATATTATTCAGTTCCATTATTTTCCGATAAATGATGACAGAGTTCTACTACTATAGCACCACGTTAACACGTTGACGACAATGCGCATTTTCAGTGGTTTCCTCTGCGGGACAATGCCTTACCAAATGTGTCAAAAATTTCTAGGTAAAATCACGCTCGACATCCATACTATACCTACACAAATTCTAAGAAGCAAGAAGCAGCCAAGAAACGTCAAAGTACCTCTAGGGTCAGAGCTTAAAAAACCTCATAAAACGAGTTTACCCAGTATTTGTCACCATTTAAAAAAATTTGAGACGTGACCACCATGTGGGTCACATTGTCCTACGTGTCAGTCATTGCATGACCCACCGGGTCAATTTGTCATCAATGTGTTAAAAACCGAAGAACCCTAGTTCGTTTACGCGTAGCAAGAAGCTAAAACTGGTGTTGAATGCACATCCTCTCAGTTGCAGAAGTTGAGTCAAAGATGCTATTGTGAACAGGAGAAGCAAAAGTGCAACCATGAAGAAACGATCTGTCACGTGATGTTTATTTTCAAACGCTCCGAGTGGACTGACTTGCCTCTCTTCCAGTGTGGAACTTGGCTCGTGATTTGGTTCGAAAAATCACAATGTAGAAATATGCCTAAGTATTATGCGCTTCAAAGAGATGTGCGATTGCACCAACTTGATTTGGTCTTGTAAATGAGCAAGCATTTGTCGTAAAATGTTCATAAGAAGCGACAAATGTATATTGTGGGAGAAACCCAGGGCCCGGCACGAGGTGGGCAAACGAGGTTTTCCAAAACGAATTCCCCTTTGATCCCAATAAATTTTACGAATACCCCCTTGAGCCCAAAAATGACGTTTTGTGCTTGTGCGACGAGATTACCGGCCACACTTCGCCTAAAAGCGCTCAAAAGCGCCCAAATTGCTCAAATTCCTCAAATTACTCCTCAGCTGGATCAAGATAGAAAACTGGAAGAAAAATAAGCAAGAAAATGATTAAGGAATGAGAAAATATCAAAGAAACGCAGTCATAGGAATGAGAGACGCCGCTCCCGCGCGTATCGATTAACTGGAGCGCGCTTTCCATCTTAAAAAGCTAGGCTGCTGATGCGATTTTGGGCTCTAACAAGGTCAAGAGGAGGAGTTTCGGAACCAAAATTTCACCATGTAGTAAACTTTAGGTGTACAACAGATTTATGTAAAAATTTTGAAAAAATTATGTGAACTGAGAGTTTTGCCGACCTCAGGTGGGAATTAGGTCGGCAAATGCCGACCTAATTTGGAAATTAGTTAAGGAAACTTTTCATTCACATAAGTTTTTCATAATATTTCATACTTAGTTACTTAGTCCTACTGCGCATACACACACCGAATCCCGCGCGATTTCGTTATCTCTGCGTTGCAAACGAGCCATTTTTCCATTTCTTTGGTAGCGCAAAATTTTCAGAAAAAAGTTTGCCACAACCTTCAGTCACATAATTTTTCAATGAAACTCCTCAGTTAAGCCCTGCAAGTCCGTGTGCATGTACTTACCAAGTTTCATGCCATATCGTTCATCTGCGGGTTCCAAACGAGCCGTTTGAATTCACATCTTCATTTACCAGTTTTGCGAAATTCTCGGAAAAAATGCTAATTACTCGTTCCGTTCACATAAGTTTTTCATAAATTTTCATACTATGTTTCCACTAGCCTCTATCCGTTCGCATACAAAATTTGGTGCCATATCGTTACACATACATTGAGAACTAGTCATGCATGCTGTTACAAATAGCATCGCTTGGGCGACGTCGCGCGTGCGGCAATTAGCGACGGTGCGGTTTGACGCGCGCGAACTCCAGTGTTTGCCTGTTGAGGCACATAACATGTCAAGATAAGTAGCGAGCATGAACTACCAATTTTCTTCCGGGGCTCCGCCCCGGACCCCGCAAAAACGATTTCCCCTTTGCTTTTTGGCCCCAAAACGATTTCCAGCTTGTCATTTGCCGACCTCGTGCCGGGCCCTGGAGAAACCTCGCATTTTTTTCTGTCTTGTTCTTCATTTGTGTCTTTTTCAACGTTTGTTCCTAGAACAAACCCTCTCTAATTTGGCATACTAATTTAATTCAGGGGCGAGCGGCGAAGTGGTGTAAGGTAACGCTACGAGCAGGTAGGACCAAAACTCCATCCCCGGTCCCCTCTCCCCCCCCCCCCTCCACCCCCGTGCCAGCCGTTCCTTTACCCTTCGCACGGTAAATTACACCACAGTAATCTGCGGGTAACGGGCTGGCCCCGCAAGAACTGCAAAACGCTGCACGCATTTATAGCCTCATCGACTAGAAGTAGAATGCGTTCGGCGCATGCCCGCAGATGGTACTGTATCCGAATATTTGATTCTTTATCGTATCAGTTCCTATCTCGTCCATCCAGTCAACTTCTGCACTATCAGACTTCAAAAAACTTCCGACAAGCTACTAAAGCTCTTTGCAGCTCAGCCGCACGACTAGTGATTGGTCCTGCTTTTCTAGCGGGATGCAATACATACCGTATTTCTAAAATGAACTAGGGCTGAAGAGTATTTTTCAATCTCCGTCTCATTTTCATAAATGTGTTTCCAGAGATACGTGTAATTGTCTATGGTGATTTGTAAAGTTGCGTAGTGAATATCCCATGGAATATCATTTTTGATTCTTGAAAGACGTTGTTTTGAAGCGATTAAATGATTTTTTTTGGAATGGTAAAGGTCCAAAAGCGGTGCCAAGGAAGTCCTACGTTAAAATGGTGAACGTCTTCACCTAATGACATTCTAAATTTTTTGACAAAGCTGTAAAACCATTCACTCAAAATCATGTTCTCACTCTCAGAGGGTTGAAAACTCTACTGATCCCTAGTATGTAGACACGAACTATAACCTAGTTCCATTTGTCCTGTTGTGACCCGCCGCGGGTGGTAGAAGAATTTAGTGTGCTTCTAAACTTTTGGTTGCGAGCTTTGTCAACATAAGATGCTGTAAAAACTGATACTGCAATAGCTTTATTGTCTTTGAAGGCAAAACTAAGGCAAGAAAACGTAACATTGTTGATTCAGGGTCCTTTTCTCTACTGAGATGTCTCCACAACAGTATCGTTGTTCCCGCCGAGAGATACGGTATCGTTACCACCAAGCATAGTGATGTCGTTAACAGTAGGACGATGTGCAGGCTCCAGCAGTTCGGTGTCATTGGCTACATGCGTTTCGTCCACACTTTTCTTTACGACCTTCTTGACCTTCTTGAAGTTCTCACTGTTTTCTTCATTATTTGAGTCATCATCATGAGCGAGGGAACGATGTAGAGCATAGCTTGATTTGTCCCTTGGTGCTGCGTATCTCTGCGGGCACGGGCAGTACTCGCCATTTTTGCCTGGTTTACCATCTTCTCCGTGTTTTCCATCTGTTCCATCCTTTGATTTCTTTCCATCTTTTCCAGGTGGTCCCATAGGTCCCATCGGTCCAGGCTCTCCTGGAGGTCCTTCTGGACCCTCTGGTCCGTATGGTCCTGGCGGACCCATGGGTCCCATTGGTCCAGGTGGTCCAGGCGATCCTCTTTTGTAAGTGACATGGCCACCAGGCTCTCCTGGATCTCCTGGTGGTCCAGGTGGCCCGGGTGGTCCCATCTCTCCATACAATCCCATTGATCCCATATGACCATCATGAGGCTTGCTACCATCCTCGCCACAGGCTCCATCATGTCCCGGTTCTCCTTCGTCGCCGTCAGGACCCGGTGGTCCTCGTGGTCCCATTGGGCATTTGATGCATGTTTGGTATTCTTGGTTCAAAATGGTATTACCGTCACGGCCACGTTTACCAGGAACACCAGCGGTTCCTTCTTCTCCGACGAGTCCAGGTTTTCCGATTGGACCTGGTGGTCCTCTGGGACAGTTGGCGGACTGCTGGCCACAGTTGCAGGTGGAAGCTGTTGCCCTTTTTTCACGCGTCCTTTCTGGAGCAGACTGCATCTTGTGCCAGGCAGTGTTGGCGGTGTCCTGGAAAAATCAAGGATGAGTTTATATGAGTTTTTAAATGAGTAAAAATACCTTGAAGCTGTCAAGCTCGAGCAAAGCATCATCGTAGAAATTGCTGATGTCATTGACGAGGTAGACAACGCTTATCAAGGAGATGGTGGTGGCTACCGCCGAAAATGTGGCGAGACCGCCAACAACGGCATTACTACCCATAGTCTGTAAAAATACTTAATAATGTTTTTGGGGATCAGTCAAAGCTAAAGAAAAGCTGAGGAAAGAAGCTCATGATGGAGCCGAGATGCAAAACGGCTACCACACCTGTCTTTTATACCAGTCAAACCAAGGTTAATGATTTGGGGCATTGACGCTAAGTATTGTCCGGCAGTATTTCGGTTCTATATCGATTTTCTGGGTCAAGACTAAATGGTACGAAATCGGAGCTCATCTACCGCACGATTAAGGTGATTCTGTCACTTCGAACGGATAACAATAGTTTTTGGTGTTATACGCCAGATGACCGCGATAACCACGCAAGATCGAGGATAAGCTGTGAATTAGTATTAGCATTTAGCATACCTGATCTTTTAGCACATACTGCATGGTTAATTAGCTATAAAGGGTTACAAAAGTACATTCATTGAGTTGCACGAACCTTTCTAAGCCATAAATTTGTATTCCGCGATCCCCAGGTTTAATAACCCAAGTATGAACAAGGACCAATGTCAAAATAAATTAATCTTTTTACCATTTTCTGTTTAGCGGAAATCGGATTTGACCAGAATTGTCTTTGTCTTCCTCTGATGAAATTTGTGAAAGATCACAAAACCTTGATGAGAAGATCAGATAAGTTTTGATTTGCTGATATCAATGCTTTTCCGTGCATTGGTGAACCAAAAGAGGAAAATTTACTCGATATTTTGCCCACTATAGGGAGCTCTGAAATTTACTAAATTTCAAATACTGTGAACTGCTTGTCAAAAATCCTAAACACTTACTGCTGATTCCCTTCAATTTTTCTGCGATCAACGTATTATCTGATACCTCTGCACAGTAGTGTGTCTCTGGAAAATATTAGGTTGGTGCAAAACTTTTGTCAGTTTTTTCAATCCATCGGCAAGCACGCTAGAATGAAGATAAACAAACACTTCAAAATGAGTCCGATGCAGAATTTCTTCCTCTTTCCAGCTGCTTAACTCCCATTGTGTTTCGTTGCAAGAGTGACGAGATACTTGCTGGAAACTGCAACCACTCATTTTTACCATGTCCAACTTTCGCTAATTTTCAAAATTTTTCTATGAGACTTCCCGAGGAGCCCTAATAACCAGCAGATAGGGCAAACCTTTTGCCAATAGAAGCATTTTTTTTCTTTTTTTCAGCTGCTTTTTTAGATTTTTGCTAAATAATTTTCTAAAAATCTTGTGTTTTGAAAAAATCGCACAACCTGTTATTGCACCAAACACTGCAAAACCTACAGGATACGAGCTTCAGCACTCGATTATTACTACTGATACCATTACAAAGTAAATAAGCGCTTTTCGCTTCAAATTATGAAGATTTTGAAACATAGGGTTACGTCAGTGCGCGCTCCTGAAATTTAGAAATACTGCGATTCTTCTCACAGATTTTGCCTGTCTCGGCAAAAAAGACAAGTGTTAGAAAGAGGAGAAAATTCTGCATTGAATGGTGACGAAATGTTCAAAATTTTATGTTCTACGAGGTTAAAATAAACTGATTGCAAAATTTGGTCGGGGGGCGGAAGTTTCTCACCCGAGCCATATTCTCGCACCTAGTGATGTGCCTGCTAGGCACATTCGAGCTCGCTACAGCTACGGGCTCCTCAGGAGACCAAGACATCGCAAGCCCCGCCCCCTCATTTAGTGTTCGCTCCAGATGATGAAACGCAAAATTTGAAGAAACTTTCAAAATCGAAGTTCAAGAGTGAATTTGCTCCAATCAAGACCAAATTTCGGATCTAGGGGTTTTCGAGGTTGCTCTTTTTAGTAGTATGCTTTGTTTGTTGCAAAGTCGACGTTCAGCACTGGTGATGCTTAACCAAGATTAAAATTCGGATTTAGAGGTTTTCAACTACTTCAATCCAAGACCAAAACTCAGGTCTAAGGGTTCTCGAAATCGCTTTTTAGGTAACGGTATATGTTTTGCAATATCAATATCAATAGGATTTGTTTTTTTTGGACAATTTTTTGGAGAAAAAAATGTTCTTTTCGCAAAAACCGGATTATTTTCATAGAATTGTGCCAGATGCATGAACACGTATGTGATTTTGTAGTGTTTTCTTCTCCTGACTTCATTCTCAAGAATATGTCAAGGTAAAGCGCTTAAAATGACCCAGCCAGCTATTTCTTGAAGCTGATATAGTATGGTCACTGAGGTCATCGAGGCTGGCTCAATGCCAGAAAGCTTCATAGTAGACGTGGAAAACTCGGAGTAATGTCAAACAAGAGAGAAAAACATCTTTATTATCTTGGAAACATTCAAATTTAAATTTGTTCTGGTTTTTGGGAAATTTTCAGTATTTCAAGACTTAGTAAATTACATGGAAAAGCCACGAAAAATGTAACGCTCACAAGCGACTGGAAGAAGAAAACATAAATTTACACTTTACACGCACCATTTTGAAGTTTACTTCAATCGATTTTGATTTAACAGTATTTTGGTATTCAGGACTAAATTTTATATAAATCCATGCCCGGATGTTTTTTCAATTGTCCATTCATAAATTTTCGAGAACCCTTAAACCTGAGTTTTGGTCTTGTATTGAAATAGAAAATTGAAAACCTAAGAAAATCCGAATTTTGATCTTAAGCATCATCGGTGCTGAACGTCAACTTTGCAACAAACAAATCACACTACTAGAAAGAGTAACCTCGAAAACCCCTAAATCCGAAATTTGGTCTTGATTGGAGCAAATTCACTTCTGAACTTCGATTTTGAAAGTTTCTCTGAAATTCGGTTTCATCATCGAACACTAAATGAGAGGGCGGGGCTTGCGATGTCTTGGTCTCCTGAGGAGCTCGTAACTGTAGCGAGCTCGGATGTGCCTGGCAGGCACATCACTTAGGTGCGAGAATATCGCTCGGGTGAGAAACTTCCCGCACCCAATTTGGTCACATCAAGAAATAAATCGTATAAATTTTGAAGGACAAGCCGTAGGGCTACAAAAATTGCTTCTGTTGGCAAAAGGTTTGCCCTATCCGCTGGTTATTAAGGCTTCTTTGGAAGTCTCTTAGAAAAATTTTGAATACCGGCGAAAGTTGGACATGGTAAAAATGAGTGGTTGCAATTTCCTGCAAGTATCTCGTCATTCTTGCAACGAAACACAATGGGAGTTAAGCAGCTGGAAAGAGGAAGAAATTCTGCATCGGACTCATTTTGAAGTGTTTGTTTATCTTCATTCTAGCATGCTTGCCGATGGATTGAAAAAACTGACAAAACTTTTGCACCAACCTAATATGATGTGTCTGCAAAACAGATTTGCTTTTGTTTTCAAGCCGGTTCCAGTACCTATCGTGAAAGAAAACCCTTCCACAATGATTGTTTTTGCAAAATATTTTTATTGTACACAGTTCTAGACATCGATTCTGCATCACTAATCATTGTAACTTTTTGATTAGTTTATTTGGTGTATCGGATGGTTTCGAACCAAAAAGAATTACAAGTTAAAAAAATCAAAACGAATTTTTTCCCATTAGCTTTGCATACGCCTGATTGATTGACGACCACGCCTAATTTTGCATGGCGGCGCTGTGAAACGACGCGATTTTGCACAACATTTTAGGCGTGGGAAAATTTTGTGATTATTACGAAATGTAAAGATGTTCTGTAAACAACTAAAATCATCTTCTTGGACTACGAAGTCTACAGGTCCTCACAGTGCAAAAAATTGAAAAAAAATTGAACTGTGGAAAAAGTGCTAGACCGATATGATTTTGCAAGGGGTGTGGGCCACCGGTGGTCCACATCGTCACCAATGAGTTGATAAACTCATGCTTGTGCTTGAACTTGTTTTTTGTGGTCAACTTATAGAAACTGCTAGGAGAACATGCTTGAGCCTCTTAAATAACGTCTGCAACAGCGTTCTCGACTCTACTAGTTCCAGAATGGATGATGTGATATGCTTTATTATCAAAACACATCACAGATAACCCCATAGTTGAACGCTCGACGTAGTCGGCTTCATTTCCTAGAAGTTGATGCTGGAAGCGGTATGGGCTACATCTCAGTGCTTTACGAAATGCTATTAGACTACGTGAGTGTCTCTCACCTACTGCAAAGGTGAAGCTTCCTTCAAAATACCAATAATGTCTTGCTGTGGGACTGCTGGAAACTTGAGACTGTAGGCTTTCACTGACTACATACCTACTGTAGTTCGAAGTTTGGGGGGCATGAGATCATGTCAAAAAGTAGATGATTAGATGGCACTTCTCAGAAATCGTCGTCATGAAGTTTCCACAGACCAAAGAACTTCCACCAATAGGGCGATTTTGTTTCGCACTGGGTCGTGCAGCTCATTTTGGTTTCCCTAGTTTGAAATTAACGAACTGGCTAAGCCAAGAAAAATCATGTATCTACTCTCATGCTTCCTTGCCGCCTTGCATGCTTTGAAAATTTTCCCCTAAAAAATTTTCCCCTAAATTTTCTCCTACTGAGCACTCTTCTGTTGCGCAATTATCCTTACATTGCACTCAGAATTACTCTTCTGGTGCAGATTTTGTTAACCGCAACATCTCAGTACTGCAGCTATACTATTTTAGGACAAACTACTAGGCTGTACACCGAGTGGTGAACTCCCCTTCGACCGTCTTGATTACCATAACGCTAACTAGATTACCATCAACCAATCTACCAGGCTTTCCAACGCCTCGTATGCTCAAATGCAGCATCTTCACAAAAGGGTTGCTTTTTAAGGTCTACCTTTGGACGGGAGGGGACATCAGGTAGCTGAAAAGGGAATTCGCCGAAAGGTATTCTCCTCTTTCTCCACTGGGCTCCCATCTAAGCTGATGCATAACTAATGGAGCGAAAAATGTCATGCGCGAAGCCCGTATGGGACTTGATGGGAAGCTTTTCGCTCCCTCCCATTTCGCTAAGTATGGACACTCCTAGAGCGTATTGTCGGCGCTGGACGTTGCCCACCTTACAGAAACTCTGCGCGAGCTTTATATTGAAATGCGAGAACGTTCCAGATTTTCTTGGTAAGACTCCGAACTCGGTAGTTTGTGAATCTTGGCCAAGGTTTGTAACGCAATTGTCTTCTTTAGCCGGAACCAAGATTATAGACATTCATCACTTAGGCCTCGTGCAGAGTTCACGCGATTCCATCACCTCGCGATTCTTCCAACAAGATAGCTGTTACGAGTCCATTGTTGTCGATCACTTTGCATTTCGGTTGTGATTGTTACTCACGATCGTTCTGTCGGAAAATCATAACCGATTGCAAGTTGTTCGGCTTGCAATGAACTCGTAATACCCTATTTTCCGGAGTATAAAGGGCCGGGCATACTTCACGCGATAGTACCTCGGCAGAATGAGAGCCGTGACAAAACAAGGTCACAGGGTAGGAGCCCCCATATGGAACCTGTCGGCCAAAGTCCGATCTTTCTCCGCCACTTCTAACCCCCGAAATTTTAACGCGGAAGCAGCGCTCATCTCCTGTCCTCTCCGAACCCGCCCATCCCACGGATTAGTGAACGCGAAGCCCGTCATGGCGAAGACGTAGAGTCGTTGCGGGACCTCATGCTTATAGCATTGCGGCTGGCGCTCTGACCGCGGAAGTCACTCGTCCATGGGGTGGGCGGGTTCGGAGAGGACGGGAGATAAGCGCTGCTTTCGCTTTGAAATTTCGGGGGTTAGAAGTGGCGGAGAAAGGTCGGACTTTGGCCGATAGGTTCCATATGGGGGCTCCTACCCTGTGACCTTGTTTTGTTACGGGTCTCATTCTGCCGAGGTACTGCCTTCAAGGAGCATTTTCGTGCACCGCGCGCGAGCAATTTCGCGACGACGCGGGCGATGTGCGACGCCGCAAGGGCAGCGGCACTAGCTTTTCGCGACAGTTTTGTACATTGTTTCTCTGTTCAAACACTTGTTATCATGAGTTCTTCGGAAAATCAGTCTGCTCTATGTTTAATTCATCATAGTCAGGTAGACCATAATTTTACACTGAAACACCCGTACTGTTACCGTTTCAAACTCATCCAATCTGTCACTGAGTTCGTTTATGTCTATATCTAGTCAAATTTTCGCTAACATTTCCCGAAAATTGAAAGCATTGACATTCTGTCTCTGAAGCGCCCATTTAGCAATCTCCAAGTGAAGTATAGATGTAGTCCATTAAAGTACAGCTCAACCGAAGCTCAAACTTAGGGCACAATTTTCGCGTTAACGTTCGCGCTGCAGGTGCGCCTTATACATGGGTGAGCCTTACACTCCGGAAAATAGGGTAATTGTTCTGCTGGAGGATCGCGGGGCGATAAAAGTGAATTCTGCCCGTAGCCTTAGGTTAAATTTTTGGTGCCGTCACCAATCGATTCGTGAAAGACAAAAACATCATTAGTGACTTGTTCCCCAGAACTTATCGTTCAGGCATGGTGTAGTGGTGAGGAGATGCGGTTTACAGGTGAGGGAACAGGGTTCGAGTCATAGGTGCGAGGGGAGCCGGGATCTCCCCAGGTGAAGGGGGTCTCGGCTGTTCCCGACCTTCCAGGGTGAAGGGGGTATGTGAGTCTGGGGGGGGGGGGGGGGGGAAGAGAGAAAAGGTAAGAAAGCGTGGTATGAAAAGCTCTAATTTGTACCTTATTTAGGCACAAATTGAAAAAAAATTCAAAAATTTCAAAAGAAATTTAAAAATTTAAAAAAATTCATTAATAAGATCTGTGCTCCTCTTTCACTGCATCAACAAAAAAAGCAATAAGGTTTATCCCAAAGATGTAGAAGTTAGAAACAACTTCATTTCCTACGCATCATCATCAACAATATCACTATCGCTAACGTCAGAGACAACAAATTCGGTGCCTGAAAAATCTTCTTCTTCCTCCAAAAGGTCATCGGAGTGGAAGTAGAATTGCGTGCAAAGCGTTCTAAGTCAAAAATGGATTTGAAACTTTCTTCTTCTTCTGAGCACTTTTGTGATTTTTTTCCTGGCCCTCTGGTAGCATCAGGAAGTCAGCAGGTAGGTGACCAGTTTCTTCATACCATCTTTTAGGATATTTCAAAAAGTCATACGGTAACAGCCTGTCTGGACCACTTATACCAATCCTTTAAATGAAGTTTTTAGATAACAATGTGTTTAGTAGAAGGTGACAAATCTTAAGTATTTGCTTAGATGCTCTATCGTTGTACGACTTCTGCGTTGTGTTCTGATAACAGAGTAGATAGAAAATTTCTTTCTTCACCTCTGCCGTGCTAGTCGGAATGCAAACTAGCTTTGCTAGTAAGTCCATCAGATTTTTGCGGTAAGTAATGGGAAAAGAGCCAGATCGCATATGCTTTCGCAACACGAGAAGGAAATAGTGCATACTTTTTTGGGCCTTTTCGAACTCTGGCTTCACCTCCTCTGGCATACTTCCTGTTAACTGACGAGAAAGCTGCAACTTCTTCTTCAACAGCATCTGCAGAATAGCCGAAAAAAAAGTAGATACTATGCTGCGCGTTGGTTTTTTTTCAATATCATAGGTCATAATGTCACAAGGCGAATAACTTCCAAAAGCATAAAGCACAGAGTTGGGTTCGCACTCCAGCCGGGGATCTAAGTGCAGTAACTATGCTTTGTACTAACACCTTCCTTTTGTTCATATCCATGTTTGTGAATTTAGCAGCCTTGAATTCTTCAGCAACCTGAAGACCGGCAATGGACTTCCTGGACATTTCCTTATTGAAACTAGACAATCTGCTTGGATTCCTTATGCAGGAAATCAGAGAGTTTCGCTCAATTGTCAACTCTGTGTCAATGTCGACAACATTTTCGTTGGCGTAAGATTCTCCTTCTGTCTCGCTATTGAACTGGAACTCATCTGCGATTTTGTAAAGCATTCTGCCTGCCGTTTCCTCTTCAAACTGCCAACCTTTCCAAAACATTGAGGAATAATTTAATAACATGTTATTCTTCTGAATGTCTTAAAGTTTTTGATTCACTGAACTCAACCACGTTCTCTACAAATTAGGTAAGGTGAGTCTAGAAGTCGTTTTCATGAAAGTGACCTTCTTCAGCACTAGTTTACAGAGTATAGATTCCAGAAATGGGCAGGTTTTTGTGTGAAGGTGTGGAAATTTACCAATCTCCCATAGTTTTTTGAGTGTGCGCTAATAATGATGGCATAACTGTCAATCAAAAGCGCATTTTTTACCAAAAAAACATAAACATATAACAACGATAAGGACGCCCAAATAGACGCGTTCGCTCACGTTCCCGTTAGTGCTGATAACGATGTCAATCCACAGCACATTTTTTACTATTAACTTGCTCCACCTCGCTCTTATTATATCGTCCAGAAAGTTTTTGCGCAAGAATTTCAAAATTCATAACTTCTGATTTTTCGAACCGATTTGACTGCTTTCACTTTTATGTGAAAGGGTAAGTCATGCTCTTTATAATGACTTCTCAGCTGCTTAGTAACGGTCATCTGTTGCATAGATAGGAGCGATAGAAGAAAAATGGTAAAAATTTTAATTTTCTGTGTAGGGTCATAAAAAGGAGACTTGCAACAAAAATCGGAGCATTCAGTACTGTAGGATCTTTCACCAGCTCTTTCTAACAGTGCAAAGTTTGCGCCGATTGAGCGTCTCCATGAAAAGTTATGATTTCCCTGAAAAATGCCAAAATAAATCAAATTCGCCTTTTTGTATTGCTTGCTCGGAAATCATAACTTTTCATGGAGACGCTCAATCGGAGCAAACTTTGCACTGTTAGAAAGAGCTGGTGAAAGAACCTACAATACCGACTGCTCCGATTTTTGTTGCAAGTTTCTGATTTTTTATGACCCTACACAAAAATTCAAATTTTGAGTGATTTTGGTTTTGAGCTTCTATCTATGTAATAGATGAGCATTACTAAGCAACAGAGATGTCATTATAAAGAGCATGACTTACCCTTTCAAATAAAAATGAAAGCAGTCAAACCGGTCGGAAAAATTAAAAGTTATGAATTTTTAAAAATCGTGCGCAAAAACTTTTGGGACGATCTATACAATGTGTTGGCTTTTACGGGTCACCGAAGCAAATGATTTTAAGAGCCGGGAAGCAAAGAAGCCCTAACATGCTGTATACCATTCGAAAGCTGAGATCATGGAGAATCGACGTAGACCGTCGACTCTTTTCTAGGTCTTCTGTGTCGCGAGATATGAGGGATTTTATGTGTTTCAAAAATTAACTGATTTTGTGCCCTCACTTTCTGCTCTCCAAATGAATGCTACGAGAAAGTCGACGGTCTACGTTTGTTAATGAAGACTTGCTCTTTAACATAGATAGATAATCAGCAGTGATTAGGTCTTCATTTGGCAGAAATCTGCTGTTGAAAATGACCATGTTTCCAGATAAAATGCGGTGTATCTCTCGGTAGAGGGGGGCTAGAAAGAAGTCGACGGTCTAGATCGAATCCCCTTTTCCTGAGCTTTCGAATGGTATATAGATTGCTGGGCGAAAAAACAGACCAGTTTTCAAAAATGGGGTGGAGATATTTACTATTAGCTTGCTCCAATCCGGCTCCACCAATGTATTGGCTTTTATCGGTTACCGGAGCAAATGATATTTAGAGCCGGGAAGCAAAGAAGCCCTAACATGCTGTATACCATTCGAAAGCTGAGATCATGGAGAATCGACGTAGACCGTCGACTCTTTTCTAGGTCTTCTGTGTCGCGAGATATGAGGGATTTTATGTGCTTCAAAAATTAACTGATTTTGTGCCTTCACTTTCTGCTCTCCAAATGAATGCTACGAGGATAAATAAATAATATAAATAAATATAAATACCGTTACTTTAGTAAATTTATGAGTGTGCTTGCTGTTTGAGGAACTTAGCCTGCAAAACCTTTTAATAACGATTTTTATCATATTCTCAGAGTACAATACCAATCTCAGCCCAGGTGAAGGGGGTCGTCGGGAGTTTGGCCTCAAAGTGAAGGGGGTAAGATCCATCACTCCCCCTATCGCAACTATGGTTCGAGTCCTGTTGTCGCCCGGCAATCTTGCATGTTTCTAAAATTTTTGCTTACCTTTGAAAATGGCGCATATGGACGGCTTTATTTGTAGTGTTCTTAACTCTTATGCGTTAATAATTCAAAACGCGCTTATTCTTAGCGCTTGAAAGACCGGCAAGAGATTGGCTATCGAAATTCTATGCCTTTTTTAAACATTTTTAAGGCAGCTTCTTATCTGTAGCTAAAGAAGTTCCACAGTTGGCCACATTCAAAAACTGATCACTTGTAGCGAGATTACGATAAGCTGTCCTTGTGTGGCATTTTCAAAGGCAAGCAATAATTATAGAAAAATGCAGAATTGCTGAGCGACAACAGGACTCGGACCCTGCTTACTCACCTGTGAACCGCAGCCATTTGATACTGCACCACGCAGCCACAACGTAAATGCCTTGCCGCGCCTTGATAGAGGGAAGCCCGTTTTTGGGGGAAACAAAAGCCCATAATTCTTTTTAAAGAAAGGTTTCGCAGATAGCGAAAACATATCTGAGATCAGCGTTTGAAGAGCATCTATTCATATGCGTCATTTCCCACATGACCACTTCAACGAAACAAGGATCTTCCCGTTATTTGGGGAAGGGGGGGGGAGAGGGGAGAGGGAGAGGGGGTGGGGAAAAACGCTGGGACACAGA
The DNA here is from genome assembly GCA_958299035.1 of Cylicocyclus nassatus. Taxonomy (NCBI): domain Eukaryota; kingdom Metazoa; phylum Nematoda; class Chromadorea; order Rhabditida; family Strongylidae; genus Cylicocyclus; species Cylicocyclus nassatus. Next base: position 29,019,110 of record CATQJL010000305.1, read on the forward strand.
CTAAACGGCCATTGTCTTCCATGAAACTTTCCGTAGCCCGTTGGCCTTTGTGCGGCTGCAGGCCGAATCGCACGACATCAATGCCGTCAGAGATATTCCACATGCCACGAAGTGCGCGATACAGCCTGCGGCAACTTTTGCCAAGCAAAACAGGTGAGCAGGACAAATTTGCCGCATGCGTGACTTGGACGAGTGATTAAGGTGGCTGTTGAAAATTGTGCGAGAACACCGTCTTTCTAAAACATTTACATGATGCTTCTGCGAGAACGGGATAAAGGCACCGTCCACCCTAATTGGAAGTGGTAATTTTGCTAAGGTACGATAGCGGCACGATTAGTTCTTAAAGTTTTTGGAGTAAGCACTCCAAGTGGTGCAAAAAATGAACTCTGGATCGAGAATACTGCTGATGGAGGAGTAATAACCTTTCAACGTGGTGGGATTTGAAGATAATAATCCAACATTGGAGGAATGTGCTCGGAACTGCCAGAACTTTGATAATCTAGAGGGATTCTCGACAAATTTGGACACATTGAACCCCAATTTTGGACTTTATCATCAGACCACCCACGCCGAGGGCGGTGCGAGTCCATCGCTACTACCATTTGATTAAACTGGCTTGGCATCGGCAAAGGCGGGGCTTCATGACATAATTAAGGCTAGGTACTAATCAGAGAGCACTCGCGCGGGGGAGACGCAGGTGCGTCGAGGGCGCGAGCGGCCTCAATTAGATCACAAAACTCCGCCCCAATGGTGCCAAGCCGGTTGAATCAAAGGTTACCTTCGGAATTTTTTCTGCAATTCATCATTTGCAGCGGGTCTCAAAGGCAGCGTCCAGGCAGATCTGGACCTATGGGGATTTTACGTCGAAAGTACTTTTGGGGCCCTAACTAAGGCACTGCCCAAGCGGAGCGCAGGTGTCCTTTAATGGCTGAGATATTCCCCTCGAAACTGGACCCCGCGATCGTACTCGCATGGATTCATGGCATTTTCGCGCCAGAACACACCTTTGCGCCATGAATCCATGCGAAATACGATCGCGGGGTCCAGTTTCGAGGGGAACATCACAGCCGTTAGAGCACTATTTGAGCTGCCGGTTGGGCAGTGGCTTAGTTAGGGCCCCAAAATTACTATTCACATGAGATCCCCATGTGTTCAGACTTGCCTGGACGCTGCCTTCAAGCGTTTACTTAGTTAGGAGGGCGCTATCTAATCTTACCACTCTCAATTTGGGTGACGTTGTCTTGAAGCCAGCAAAAAGTCGTTGCGTTTGTAGCACTTACGGGACAATTCTCTGGCACAGATCATACACAAGCTCAATTTAGCATCTGCCAGCATCGATGTGCTGAATAGAAGGCAGTTTGGGTTATTTTACCATATTGCTTGTTATCGTTCAGGTTCATTTCCCATATGTACTAGCTTCCTTACAATTCATATGGGTTATTATTACTCAAATATATTGCTCCAACAGAAAATCGTCAAGGGTTCGTTAAAAATAGTTCGAAAGAGTTCTCTAAAGATGATCGTGTTCCAGGCTCCTAGATCACCGGACAGCATAGTGAGTTAATTTGAAATCACGACTAATGATTTGGAATGTAGAAATTATGTCGCCAATAGGCGCTTCAGGGGATATTATTTAGCACAGTTTACAGCAGTGCGCAATTTTACAACTGTTACAAAAACAGTCTTAGAGACATCGAAGCTTGCATGTGTCTACCCTGCTTCTACGAGCCACTGTTCTGTCTGCCGCTCCTTACTTTGCTCTTTGCTACCTGCCGTCGAGAGAATATGTACAACGCAGTGGCAGAGGGCGCAGTCGACAACCATGAGAAATCGCGCGCGCTTTTGTGGAGACCAAGGTATGGCCGTGAACAACATGTACTTCAGCCGGACGCCTTACTTTCTTTACATGTAATACTGCGGTTCATTGTGTCGTACGACTAGACAACCCAAACGACAAAGACTACAGTGCTTTCAACAATATATCGTCTATTCCCTCAGTATAACGGGCGGAGCTTTGCCAACGTATCCGCGTCGCAGTTTTTGATACCAAGAGAGTACAAAAACTAATGCTTTAGAATGGAAATTTTAAAAGTTTTCCAACGTGTTAAAATGTCTGCAGGCCCGCTATACATAGGAATTGCCTATACCATTCGCGAAACTTTCGATTTGTAGTTATAGCAATCGCTCACGTCAGGTTTCAGTGCGATGCCTATGAAGTTACTTGAACACTTCGAAACCGCGTAGTGTAAGATATCTCAAGTTTGTGTATCCTTTCCAAAGTACCAAGAATATGTGTGAAATCTGCAAGAGTTGAACCCTTTCAATCTAAAATCGGGTGTGTAGCAATAATCTTACTTTGCGTAATTGTTCTTCTAATAGCAAAGCGAAAAATAGGTACACATGGCTTTTTACAACTAAACGTAGGAGCACCCCATGCATTGTGCAATCACAAAAGAAACTTAAACAAATTGTCATAAAAAAAGCATCGTAAAAGGGAAGGAGCGTTATTTAGATAACTGCTCCAAAGAGAACGCCGGGCGCAGGAGGAGCACAACCAGCGGTGCGTCAGTTTTCTTTGGAAGTTTGAACCCTTACTTGTCCATGATCATAAGTGTATACACGAGTTGCGCAGGTTCCTCCACCACTAAACATTCGACCACCAGCAGAAAACAAAATGATGGGAACGTACGATCCCAATTACCAAACTCTTGCAGGGCTGAACAACGAAGATGTTTTCCAAGCAAAGGTAGGAAGTTTTTTTACAGTTGTGAATACATTCTCAGATAGTACGCATCAATAGCCCGGTCTCCAAACTGTTTTCTCATCACTTCACCTTCATTTAATCAAATGCCAGTTACCGATCAGCCATGCAACAACATCCCGACCCATGCCCTTGATACATAGAGCCACATACTCTGGTAACCTTCACTTTGAGGGCTATCAGGGGACACAATTCACCTGAAAAAAAAGCGGAAGTCATCTGGGGGAAAGCCCCGGATGCTAATATCCTTCCTGACTATATCGGAACGAATGTTAATGAAGCAAATATAGGGAATAATACCTTTGCGCTATCTCAGGGAAACCGAGGATTTGTGTTTTCATAGCTTTTTTTTACGTTGAAAAGAAGGTTTCTATGAAATTTTCGCCAGAATTCAGTACAACACTTCTCAGTTAACCTCTTATATGGCCAAAGTCGAGTTTCAGAAGTTCAGGAGAGCTGTTGGAGGTGCATAAAAACGAGAAACCGCGCTTAAATCTTGAGCAGAGAGTCGCGCACGAATACGCTGGTCTATCTCGTTAACGAGTGATTTTTTAAGCTTGGGACGTTCTTCTCGTCGTGTCGTGAGGATCCGAATGATATATAATGTTGCAGGGTTTCGTTGAGACCCCGCGGAGATCCACGATTAGAGCCGAATGCCCCCGTCGGCTCTGGTCTGTCTCCGCTGCTCTTCTGCGTCTCCGCGCGCTGCGCGCTACCTCGCTACCCCAAAAGCGGGGCGCGAGGCATTTGGCTCTGGTACCCTTTTCTTCGCTGTTTCAAACCCAATTTTGGCAAGCTATATATCATTCTGAAGCTCTTGATCTCTATTTTTACGCTGACAACTCCCAAAACCACATTTTTCTTTGATCGAGAATTCCGGCAAAAACCTCGTTTTCGAGAATCTCTTGTTTTTCTCCTGATTTAACTCTTTTGACGCGGTTTTTTCGTGCATTATATAGATCTTACTTCTGTTCATAATGCAGACAACCACCCAGCCCTTATCTCTTCGATTATAGTGAAATGTTTTGCGAAAAATCGCAAAAAGTGCATTTCTCTTTAGCTTGTTCTGTTTCAGCGCTTTCGCAGCGATTTTTTTTCTCCAGCTTAGGCGACTGTTGCTCAGAACAATAAGCGCAACAATTTAGACAACGTCCCAGGAAACAGGAACGTCAATGCGGGGGTAAAAATTCAAAGGACGCATCAAAAATTGAATTTGGCTTTTACGTTTTTTTTCGACTCAGTAGAAAAGAAACTTTGCGTTTTTATAACTAATCTCTTTCTTGTTCAACTTCTTGATAACCTCTCCTTCCGAAACATGTTTTTTTGAAACAATCACCAAAGAATTAGCTCTTCCTCGCTTTTTCCAGTGTTGCGAATTGCTAGTGCTGGAGCGAAAACTTGGACATTGAAAAGCCGCCAAATGGAAGATTTTAAACCTCATTGCAGCGTTTTTATCCTGTTTTCAGCAGTTTCTTTTGCTTTCTATATATATTTTACGTCATTTTTTTCTTCTCTAATCTTCTTTAAACAACTTTCACTTTTTATTAGGTCAGATGTTCAAACAGCCTTCACTTTTGGCGCCCTGTCTCTAGACTATCTAAGGTATATCCCGACGTTTTTGCTGATCAAGACCGACTCTCACAAATATGATGGGCCAGGACCGCCGCATCCAAAAATAAACCAGTGATGTACTCTACACTACGAGATATCGTCAACATGTCTTTACGCAAAACTATTACTCTTAGAGTCGATGTTACTTCCCCCAACGATAGAAAGGCTGAGCAGTGCAGAGTTGCTAAATCGCATCAACAACATTAGGATATTGCCCTATCTACTAGGAGTCAATAATGAGTAGTGCTCGATATTTTGCGATCAAAAGCTGCATAGCCGACGTGTATGTATTGAAATTCCTCATATTTCACGTCAAACGAACAGAGAAATGGTCAGAAGTCAAAGGGGCTAAGTCAAACAAGCTGCATACCATTAGAGGCAGAAGACGCCAACTTTGAATCTGTCTTCCATATCTGCTGAACGCCTTTGAGGATGAAGCTATTAGCCATCATAACATATCGCTAGAAAATCGCGTATGCAAAGTGCAAGTTTGGCCGCACAGAGTCATGTCCGGCTCAATGCTGAGCAATTATATGCAGCTAGGTCAGCCTATATAGTCAATATCTAAAAATGATGCTCATGACGGCTACGCATTTGATCGCGAGAGTTCAAGCACTGCTATTGTCTTCAGCGTTCGGACATTTTCGCAGCTCTGTTTCAGCAACTTTATTAGTGTCGTGATAAGAGTGAACCACGACTTCAGGACGTCTGCAGTGCTACGCCCTTTCGCTAAGAAGTGATTTGAGTGTTAATCTGAGCAGGAGGCTGATATATCGCTGATTGGGTGTTCGGCACCCGATCAAATGGGTTTTTGCAGTAATGATAAGAACCCATTGTGAAATCGGGCGATTGGTGCATATCATATCTTCTAAAAGTGTCCTATCCTTTCACCTAACAGTGTAGTTCTTTTCAATAGTTCCATCACCCGATTCAGAAATTTGAGCAATTGATACACACAAAACTTGACTTTTTACTTAGGGTGGTGGTGGTGGTGGCGGAGGAGGTGTTCCACCGAAGATGAATATTAGACCTCCAGCAGAGAACAAAATGATGGGCACCTATGATCCAAATTACCAAACACTAGCTGGCCTAAACAACGAGGACGTCTTCAAGCCAAAGGTAACAATACATTAGTATTTATGACAATGCACGATGTTTACGTGATCAGCATATGCGAATGCGAATTAACTAGAGTAGGGGTATTGACTTAAAAAGTTAGCAATTGTCTCCATTCCTTTACGAGCAGAGTCAAGCGTGGCTGACGGTGCGCTGCAGTCATGGTTCGTGCTGACGGGGAAAGTCACCTAACTTAGGCCGGACTTTTGAAAAACGATACTTGTTTTGGAGTCAGCTTGAAACTCTAAGTTCAAATATCTTTTAGCTAGCTGTTATTAGAAGTTATTCTGAACAGAGTTATGAGTTTTTTCCTGGGCAAAATTTGAATGGTAATCGACTTACAGAGATTACAGTATCAACATCCAGAGATAGTGCACATGCATAATGCTCCTATCAGCACCAAAACACTTGACTCGATGTTATTTCAATATTCCAGCACCTTTTATAAGCAGATTTCTACTTATAGGCTAATTTCCCATGTTCAATTGTGCGTCAACGGCGTGTAGTAAAAAGTTCGTAGCTCTTTTCAGAATAATGCTTCGCAACTAGAAACAACAAATTTAAATCAGCTCAAGCTGATTCCGATTATATGCGCCGTTTATCGAAAGGCCGACCTAATTAGATGCCTTCCCTTGTGAGATTCAGAAAGCGTACGCTTTGTGGTAGAGGTAAGAATGAGTGCCTGTGCCTTTTGTCGCTTGCGTGTTTTTCAAATCTTAGAACGTGGTTTCTAACAAGAAAGGATACTTGATCGCAGTGTCGATCGGGTAAGCGATGATATCGCTTATAGCGTCCCTGAACGATGATTCTAATTCGCACTCCATATCTGCTAAGCCGTCATTCTGAAAGAATTATAAAGGATTTTTGATGCCACAGGCACTTTCGAGTACTGGAACTCCCACAACGTACCCTTTGATTCAGCGAGATAGGAGGTTGGCAGGCGACCGCTCGCGCCCGCGACGCAGTCTGTCTGTCTCTCTCTCTCTTCCTCTCTCTCAAGCGTGCAGTCTGATCACTCTTAAGGCTGCGTTCATACTGATCCGGAAGTTCGGGCACAGTTCCAGCACAGCGCTAACTTCGAGCGCTGTGCTAAAACTGTTCCCGAACTTCGGGATCAGTATGAACGCAGCCTAATTCTCAATTAGGTCATTGCCCCGCCTTCATCTGCCAATCCAGTTGTATCACCTTCCCTCTGCCAATACAGTTGTATCAAAGGTCAGATGGTCGACTGGTGCAATGTATAGTGGCGTGTACTGCGTAGATGGACGTCGTGGGATTGATTCTCCTTAGATGGCATGCGTTTTGCATTTTTGCAGCCCCCAGCAGACAAGGTATAAAACCTGTCGACATCAAAAAAGTTAATTTAATGTCCAGTATCGGCAGTAGTCACCTTCTTACCAGACTGTTTTTTGCTTTTCATAGAATGCTTTACTCAGCTGTACACTGAAATTTGATATGCTACAGCGATATACTTTGCTTACCCAATTGCCACATCGAGTACATTTTTCTTGTAAGTTAGATAGTACACTATTGTATTGAAATCATGCGCAACTGTGAGTCGTCGTTCATTGTCAAGAATCCAAAATTGTTCAGCTCTTGCTTCAAATCATTTCCCACGTGAATCAAGAAAGATTAACGGTTATTGTCAGCATTGGGACAAATTTTGCTCGAAAGCAAATGTCATGCTGCAGATGTCGATAAGTGGCTTGCAAAAAAAAACTGGTGTTAGTGAACACGTTACTTACTCAATGTTGTCGGCCTCGAAACACTGAGTTATGAGGTTACAATTATGTTGGAAATCACCACGTAGATATGAGCCCGCTAAGAAGAACTGTAGTGCTCTTTGCAGTAATTGCAACCAGGTGGATAGAACGACACCGCGCTACAGAAGTTTGAAAAATGGAATGGTTAACGTTTATAAGTATCACTCATTCTCTGACTAAGAGACGCGAGCACGCTTTGCGTACGTTTGATCAACAAGTTGATTTTTTTACTTACATGTAGAAAAATGAAAGCTTTTCAATTTTGAACAAGCATTTTCTGTAGATAAACGAGGGCGGTGAGTTTCATTTACTGTTCGCAGCTAGGAGGATGCGGTGTTCCGCGGCGGGAGAGAAAGGAAGACAAATTCTTCCAATGGAAACGGCTGCACGATTCGGAGCAAGAACATAGAAAAGGAAGGAGCAGTGAAGATGAAGTAACAGCCAAGAAGAGAGGGTGAGTTATTAACAAGCGAGAACAAACTTTCGTGCTTTGCTGAACCAGTTCAACCCCTTCCGGCTTGGACCGGGGACGCCAGCTAGTTCTAAAAATAAATCAACCAAAACGCGTTGAAACTCATTCATGAACTTGTTAATGAAATGTACGCAAAGCGTGCGCGCGTCTCCTAGTCAGAGAATGAATAATAGGAAGCCTCAAAAGAACCATTTCTTGAGAAAAACTAACAGTTGATGGTGTACACCTCTGCATGATCAATATACTACTCACGTTAGTAACGCTCACTACTCGTGTGCGAAAAGTCTTACTTAGAAATAGCACGTTGGTGCAATCAGACAGTCTTTTTGGTGGCTTACTTCACTTGCGTCTACAAATGTATAAGTGCAAAGTTTAGTCTGAATTGAATGCGCAACTGATTCTGATATTTTTCGCTTGTTCCTACGCACACACAAAGAGTCGCAAATCAAGTTCAAATCTGGCAAGGTAAAATTAGCACATGAGTACAGAAATTGCCTCCATTGCTTAAACTCCTTTGCACAGATAAAACAAGCCATTAGTCAAATAACTCTTGTAAGTAAAGCATAGACCCCCAATCTGGGGTATACCCACTCCTCAGTCAACTGGCACGCTTTTCTTGCTACTCTTTTGCAGCCGTCTGGTATCACATCCCTTTTCTTACACTTATCCTCACGTACATAATCAGATTCGGTCACGTGATGACTTGCTTAGTGTATAGTGCTATTTTCAGGGCGCAGGAGAAGGAGGAGGAGGAGGAGGAGGAGGAGGGGGAGGAGGAGGAGGCGGTGGGGGTGCATTCAATATTAGACCGCCTGCAGAAAACAAGATGATGGGAACGTATGATCCAAACTATCAAACATTAGCTGGATTGAACAACGAGGATGTCTTTAAGCCCAAGGTTTGTTTGCATATTCAAAGACTAAAAAAGGAAACAAAGGACCTCATCAAACAGGGAAAAATATAGGCCCAGTTTGATATTATGCACTTGTATATAGACTCATACGCTCTAACTAACAAGGGAATGGTTAGAAGTCGAAGCTACGAGCAAGCTGCCTACCATTCGATGCAGCATTCAAAACTGATTTCGAATCTGTATTTTCTATCTGCTTATCGCCTTCCTTTCTGGATAATGTCATGAGTAGTTTTACTGCGAAAAAATATTACATAAAAACTGCGAAATTGAGCAGATTGCTGCAGTTTCAGCTCACCTCTAGGCTTTAAGAATATAAAGTAAACTAGCTGCATGTTTTGACCCAACATTAAGCCGATAGCTCTTTATTGCCAGAATTTGTGCTTTGCAGTTTTTTGACAGAATTACGGCTTTCAACGGCTCATAACTTCGCTCACATAGGTGCTAAGCAGATATGGAATACAGGTTCGAAGTCAGCATTTTATGCGGCATCTAATGGTATGCAGCTCGTTTGGATTAGCCACTTCGATTTTTGAAGATCTCCTTGCAAGCAGTTTAATTTACAGCTTCAACTTTTGTAGAGCAAAAAGTTGGAAGTTGTTAATCTGAGTTGTATTTTCCTCTGGTCATAAATTGCTTATATGCAATTTATGACCAGGGGAAAATAGCTGCAACTTTTATAGAGCTAAAGCTTATGACTCATTATAGAGTTAGAGCTTATGACATCATATTTAAGTGTATGAGCGGGGCGCATATATTCCCCTGGTTGATAAAAATTAAGCTATGTACTTTGTCGCATATCGTCGTTGCGATGAGATGGCTTTTCATTTGTTAACTTTGAAGAATAGTGTTATTTCTTCTTTAGTTTCTTGTAAAACATTAATTTATATTTGATACGACAGATCAGCATTCGTCCTCACTTTCCGCCTAGAGTCAATAGCAACATTTAAGATTGACCAAGGGATGTTAATAAGAACTGGATCCTAGTGGGGCTCAGAGAGAAAATTAATGCGAAATCAAAAAAACGTACTTTTATGGCAGGACAGACTGCTACGACAGTCTTCGTGTTTTGTACACATTGAAATCAGGATATATAGATGAATATATTCGGCTGTTCTAGCATGATATGAAAGCAACGCTTAGCAAGTTGGCGAAGAACACAGTATGCTCACTCCGCATTGACTGTGTGAGATTAATTGAGATAAATGTAACGGACGAATTTTATATTCAGATAGCTAAGAATGACGAGACTACGTCAGATATCTTGGAGTCGCTGACGGGCTTATAGAAAGCTTTCTAGGGCGCCGTTAACTACTGACGGCTATACTCTACTACTCTTCAAGCTGTTGGTCAATTTTCAAAATGAGAATATTTTGCAACTTCACGCATTATCCTCTTCACTACGGTGTTTGTTGCCAACTTCACCTCATAGCAAAAACTCCTAAGCATTCGAAGCACAATCTACGCAGTCACCCATTATTGGTTAAAGGAATAAATTTAGGCTAATTTTACTCTGATTAGCATAGTATTTAAGGGTCTTAGTTTTGCAGTTGATGATGTGTAATTCGTTGAAATCTTGTCTCATTTGGTGGTGTATATTCTAGTATATTCTTCCTGCCCAACATCAGTGAAAAAGTTGTTGGATGGAGTGCATCGGGGAAAAATTGCAGTAAAAACTTGGCTAGAAATCAGTTCTCTCCAAATGCAGTTATCGTTACGCTAAAACTTCCGATGACTTGACAAGATGTAGCATTGGTTTTTTGTTTTATTACATAACAATTATGAATCTAGACTGTTCGTATAATAGAGACTGGAGAAGGATACAAAGGTCAGACCTTTAGAAAAGAAATAAAAATAAAGGGCACCTACGATCCAACCCCCTAACTCTAGCCGGTCATTGATAATGAAACGTATTTACTAGGAGAGCTGTCAAGTTCAAAAGTTGCATCTTTGAATTCACTGATTTTCTGCTTTCAGGATGGAGGGAATGCCAATGTGGGCAATAACAACTTTTGCACTTACTAACTGAAGAAGAAACAACTCATTCTCGACATTAATGTTCTGAATTTAAAATCTGGTAAATAAAGGGCAGAACAATATCGCAAAATCTCCATAGTAGCAACACTGTAAGGCACGCGGGTGATAATGTGTGTGACAATTCGTTGAAGCAAGGTTTATTATTTTATCATACAAATAAAATATGCGAACACGCCATTGGCTCTTGCTGATGCAACCCATGCAACTGTCCTGAAAGGTGAAGGCATGCTAGAGATGTGGGTGCTGCTTGTAAAAACAAAAGCAAACAGGATTACGTAGACACTACCTAGGTTTACAGAATTCGTCTTTTGGTAGTGAGTGAGTTATCAAAAGGCAGTCCATTCCTTTGCGCTTAAAGCAACTGTTTTAAAATACAGAGTAAGCAAATAACAACAATGCCGAACTCTTAGTATTTTAGAAATTTAAATGAAATTTCTTCACCGTCTCAGCAGCCTAGGATATGTACAAGCTTCTTCTCTTAAGTCATTACAATTATCGCTTGTTCATATGCAAGGGATGTGCTGATCAAGAGCACAATAATAGCAAGTGTTTAAATTTTGCTACCGTATCTGTAAAGGGATAAGCTCATGACTAACTACATAAAAAGGTCAAAAAATCTTTGCGGATAACTTCCGACTAAGTCTCGATATCTAACACTTTCGTGGGTTACTTACCAAGCTAACAGAGAGACTGTATCATACGTTCCGACTACCTTCCTTCATAAGTATGAGCTAAACACAGAGACAATCTAAGCCAAACTACATCGTCTTTGCGTTAGTGAAAATGAAGATATTGAATGATCTCAGTACTGAACACTGCAGTCTGTACGCAAAATTCGCAGGTGAGTGGATACACAGACCTTCTTTTTCGGACACTACCCATCAAAAGAACTAGATTTTCAGAATAAGTCGGCAATGGTTCTCGCGGTGATTGACTGTCAAGTTTGCAAGGACTCTTCGAAAACGTGTACCTCTGTTTTTTGCCGCATATCGATATTTCTCTTAATAACTTACTGCTTTTGCATTCTGCAATACATGCGGTCGCTGCAGTCTTCGATACACGGTCCTTCACTCTCGTGTCAAAGATTTCCACGGGTCTTTTGCCACGAATGTGGATCCGTATTTGGACTCTCTAAAATTATGTATTGTTTTGTAAGTAAATTGGCGAGCCACAAATTTTAGTCCAAAAAAGATAAAAAAATTTTTTGCAAAAAAATGATTGCTTAATTTCTCAAAGTTTTATCTAAAAATTGGACCATTTTTGCTCAGATATGTAGCCCACGGTGGTTACTCTTATAGCGATTGAGCCAAAATAAACTTACTGCAGTCGAGTAGATTTTCCGCTTAATATAGTGTGCTTGCAGAGAAGGTGACATGCGGTGAAATTTGCGCGTAGATAAATAGCCACGCTAGCATTGCCGGCATTTTGCGCCCGCAACTGACCGGCGTCACAGTCGAAGCTATTTATTCACGCGAAAATTTCACCACATTTCACTTTTTGTGCAAGCACACTATATTAAGCGGAAAATCTACTCGACTGTAGCTGATTAGCATCTGTTCTTCTGCAGGAAAGTTTCTATCTCAAAGTCACCGGTCTTACATAGCAAACCTTCAATGAGCAGTTTTCTGCATTTCACTCATGTTAGTAAGCGGTGAGTATAAAAGTCATTTTGAGCAGGAAAAAGGCAGGAAATAGAATCTTCGCGGAGGACACTGGCGCTGAATAAGAGGCGAGTGCTATAGTAACAAACAAAGAACAACAAAACAACAAAAGAAATTACTCGATTAATAAAAATGGACTATCATGATAGATTAGCTGAAAGCACCTTACGCCGAAACCAGCAAAACTGCTGCTGTCAGTTTTTTAGAGACGAAGACAAGGATCCGCGTTTCAAGAATGACACATGTTCTAACAATCAACAATTTGTATGCCTCGGACGCCTACCACTTTGGGGTTACAGCAAAATTAGTGGTTTATAATTACAAAGACATTATTGTAGGTCTTTCCAGAGGATGGGTCAAATTATCTGCAATCAATCGGTCAAATTCGCAGCAGTACCACTAAATACTACCTACATCTTTGGTTGAAATTATGCCACAGTGCTGCAATCATCCTCTAACAATAGTTTCATAAGCCCAACGTGTTACCATACGTATTTGCAAAGACTGATTTGTCGAACTAGTATTTCTGAAGAGTGCACACCCTTTTTGACGTTTCCATTTCATTCAATAGCTGATCTGAAACATTTTGTGAACTGAAACATTTTGGAGCCGTTTGTGTCCACACTGCATATGCGATCCGCTATTACAGAGTATTAGTTGGGTTTGCCAAAAGTTATTAATTCGGAAATGGTGAGAAAAGGTTGCGATTGCTTCTCGCAGTGGTCTTTTATCGTTAAATACAAATGTAAACTGCAGAAAATAGCTGTCACCGGATTCAGGGCAATTTAGGTTTTACAAAGCATCAGATAAACATTTCGTTTCATTCAATTCATGAAGTTAGTTCCAAGCGCTTATTTTAATGTTCGCTGCACAAACTTTCAGGTGCAGCATACACATGCCTTTGGTAAACGTTCATATCTTCTTGCTAAGTATTCGTATATTACTAGCGACGCTATGGGCCACTTGGAAGTAGGTTGAGGCAAATACATTATTAGCCGTCTAATTGTCACCATGGATATCTCTACGATTTATACCTTTTCTGAATGCTACTTTTGAAAACCCACTTCCATGAGAAGGCCTTACAGAAAGCGAAGAACTTTAGAAGTATTCAACATGTCTTAAGATCTGTCACAGGATCTTCTTTTGTATACTACGCATACTTATCCAAATCTCCTTTTTACAGAAATATTTGAAGAAATTTAAAAAACTTCCCTCTTCACGCCTTCCTCAGCGAAAATTTCTCAAAGAACTCTTTAGGTTGCATTTTGTCAAGTTAATTCAAACGATAGTTATAAAGTTTTGGATTTTTGAGCGTTTCCTGTTTTATCTCGTAATATGACTTGGCTATGATTGTGCAGGGTGATCCACTAAAATTCAGTGGATATCAATTGCGGCTTAACCAGAATTCTCAACCCCAAAATTCTTTCCTGGTCATTCACACAAGGTCACTATTGCATGGCTTCGTGATCGATACATTACATTATTTTCTGTTGCTGAAAATCTATTTTTGTGGTGCAAAATTGCGTCAACCCTATGGTGAGGTTGCAGTCCGTCCGTCAATAACAGCGATTACGCAGAGTTTATGAAAGCGCTCCTCATCTCATCTATCGAAAAGGCTCATAGTAGATTTTATGACCATTATTTGAAATGAAAAGAGCTTGAAAACTCCTCAAATCAGCTGTTTGTTGAAACAGATTGACATTTAATGCTTTTGAAAGCAAAAAATACAGTGATCATTTTTCTTCCAGTAGGATGACAGGCCCTATGTGGCGCAAATGTTTCATATTGGATGTGATTGTACAAAAAAGTTTGAGAGTCAAGGAATGCGATAGTGTTTAGAAAAACAAGGTGTCTTAATAATTTTGTTCAGCTTTCATTAAAGGCAGTGTCCGGACAAACAGTCGATCTTGAGATTTTGTGCTTAAAAGGGCCTATTAGCCATGCTGAATCCAAAAATCCACACTGAAGAGCGCGAAAACGGCGAAAAGTCAACGCAGGGATGAAATCAGAAGTGGGCGGGAATCCACAGCGTGAATCCACCGCGGGATTTTCCCCACTGTGGATTCACGCTCCCGGCTTCTGGAGCGATCTTCTCAATTTCGCTAGTCGCTCTGACATCTCCACAGGGCAAATGCGAATGCATGACTTGAAATCGGAACCGAGAAGATTGCTCTAGAAGCTGGAACTGTAAACTCACAGAGGGGAAGACCCCGCCCACTTGATTTCCCTCCTGTGTTAGAGCCATTTTCCGCCGTTTTCGCGCTCTCCAGTGTGGATTTTCGGATTCAGCATAACAAATAGGCCCGGGTATGCGCAAAATCTCAAATCGACTTTTTGCCCGGGCACTGCCGTTAAGAGCTATTTCGAATTTTTCCGTTTTCTCCATTCTAAACTCAACAAGATCGGGAGCCGTTCTGAGGGGTTTTGCGGGGTCATGGTATGTTAGCATGCGCACAATACAGCAAAGTTTCAGACAGACTCATTGACAAGAACTAAAATTACGACGATTTCTAGGGTGTCTTTAATTATGTCCAGGACTGTACAAGCAAAGTAAAAAAGTCGCATACCTTTGGTTCGACCACTCTAATCATTATTGTTTTCTTCAGAGTGTGATTACTCACTAGTAGAAGACTTGAACGATAGAGACAATAAGTTACACCGTACATGACCCATTAAGGAAAGGATGACGAAACATGACAAAACCAAAGCATGAGTACCGCTTGTACTCAAGCTTGCAAGTGATCCTTTGTTGGATAATTTACGATATAGTGGGCGCGAAATATAAAAACTTGGAAAAAGAGAGTAATCAAGAATATCCTATTGTTTTTTCCTTCATGACATCGAGCCGCATATAATCACGAGAAAACACATGCAGAACACAAAACTACAATTTCGAAGCAAACAATATGAATAAGTGACATAGGGTGGAAGTACGAGGAAATGAGAACAAGTGGGCACACAAGACACACAAAAGCTAATCCAGTAAAAAGTAATTTAATGAGAAAAGCACGATGATAACAGAAGCACTCGTTTTGCAGTGAGAAAAAGATTGAAAGAGACCAAACAAAAAAAAATTCACATTTAGGGTGTCATAATAACAAATACAATATGGGAATAAATAGAAAAGACAATGAAAGAGGACACAGAACAAATTAGGCAGAAATGAACATCCAATAAGTTAGAAGAGGAAGAGACGAAAATAATAAGGTGAAGTCGGAGGCCGGGGAACTGAACTGAGGAGAGATCATTTTCCATGGAGTGAGAGCCATTCCTTGTGAAACAGACTGTTGAAAAATAAAGATCGACGGAAGCCTAGACACGTAATGGCATGTGATTCAAGTGTGCATATACATGATGACTCACCTTTGGAGATGGATTTTCAACTCTCTTAAGAGGCACCCTACAAGGTCGAACTAACGCTAGCTCAATTCACAGACCCACCAGACCCAAGCGGAAGTCAGCAGTACGAGTCACACAGCTACCTGTAATTACAGAACATTGCACTCGCATTAAGAGCATATTTTTGAAATTAGCGCGAGCTGCGTGTTAGCGAACGGCTGAATTGGCTGCGTACTATTTGTTCCTCGGTGGTGCTGTACGCCTAGAAGTCCCCGGTGAATTCGCAAATTTCTAGCACCTCCACATGCCCCGAAAGGACGTGTCTAGGCTTTTGTAACGTCACCGTGAAGAGAACGCCCCTTCAACCCGCCCCAGCTGCAATGGTTAAGAGCTGCCCCGGAAATGTCAAAGATAGCCGCTGTCCCCCGAAAATTTTTTGCGATTGTCTGAGAAAGCAGAACAAGCTTAAAAAGATGGCTATCTTGCTTTCCCAGCTGTGATCCACCTCGATTCTCAAGCTAAAATTAAAATGCTTAAGTGCCCGGAAAATCAAGAAATCGTAACTCGTCCAAATAAATCGTACAAAACTTTTAACTTGCTCAGGTATACACTATCCACATGTGACATTTATTTACGCCGTTGCCGTTGTTTCTTTTTCAAGAAAATCAAGAAAACGGCAATTTTTATGTTTGCCAAAGTGATGCTGTGCTGTTCCCATATAAGTCCTGATTGTGTACTACTAACCTGTAGAAATACAAACATAAATTTGCCGCTTCCTACAAGCTCTAGTTTCCGAAATTCTTGAAAACTAAAGTTTGTAAAGAGCTGAAAACTCGTGTTTGTGCTGAGAGCCTGGCAAGAGTCAGTTGATCCGAAATCGAAATTCCCCTGACTTTTCAAAATCTTACGAGGTCCCCTTTGACCCCTATCGGAAACCTACACTCGAAAGAAGATAAAAGCAAAAAAGTCAGTAGGTTGAGAGGAAAAACGTGAAATTACAAAGTGAAACTAAATTCTACAGTTTCATCCCGGAATAGGCGAAACATTCTACGTGGAGCAGTGCGTGCGCACCGCTTGAGGCTTCGCGTGCGCATAGCCTGGCATTTTGCCAAGCTAAGACTAAGACGAATAGCGACGAAGACTTGAGTTCTCAGCACGATATGGTGTACTGTAGCTGCGAAGCGGCACTAGCTGTTGCGGGGCTGACGCCCGCCAATCCAATTTTCGCCTAAGATACGGTATGCATGCACAAAGTTTGGCATTGAAGCACGATATCCGGCAAAGCGATTTATGTTGAAAAATCAAGATAAAAAGTAAAGGAAAGGCAATGATGTTAAAATGTCTCATACTTAGGGACAGATTCTTGACGGGGGAATCCGTCCATAGTAAAAGAATATTGAACATATGTGAACTTACAAAAATACATGCTCCATACAATCTCAGATCTTGTGGTGACCATCTAGAAACGAACTAATTTTGGAAAGATTACTTCACCTAACTTTCCGAAACTCTTCACATAAAAGTTCCGTAAATAGGTGAAATTCTATGCCTACAATTCAAACTTGGTGTCATTTTCTTGCCTTACGCTGTAAACATATAATTTATTAATTCTATTTGTTGATGTTAGCCATGCTTTCGAATCGCCTGCGCTTTTTACAAGGCACGGCAGAGAACGTCCATTGTGTAGTAACCTGTCTTCAAAGCTTGTGCTTGAATAACTGGTCGCTTTTGGCACTACAGGAAGTGTGCTGATAATCTTGCACACAGGATGTGCAGTTTTCTTTTCCTTATCAACTTCTTCTCGGGGCTCCACTCCAGTCTTCGCAAAAATGATATCCCTTTGCTTTTTCTTCCAAAAACAAGTTCAGCCTTCCTCCATTCCATGTAAGCTGGCCTTGTCTGCATCTATAGGTTAGCAGACGAATAGGTTTAAGCAAAAAGAAAACGAAACGAGAATGGACGAGAGCAAGAACAGACATTTTGTCGGAATGGACGAGAATGGACGAGAGCAAGAACAGACATTTTGTCGGATATGCAGAGCACAAAAGCGCTCATTCTTGAACCCCGCTTAAGTTAGAAGTTCTGTTGGTCAAAAGGAAGCGGAGTGGAGCAATAAGGCTAAAATGAGAGAAATTTGGAAGGAAACCGTTGGAAACGCTCAAAGTTCTCCAACTCTCACAGCTCAAAACGCGTGTGCGTGTTGCAGCGCATGCAGCACGGTTTCGGAACAGTTCCAGCACAGTGCGGGAATTGTGCGGGAACAGTTGCGGAATATGGGAGTCAGTATAAACCCAGCCTAATTAAGGTTTTCATTCCTCCACTCAATTTGCAATGGCGCCATGTCTTATGTGAATAGTGTATGCGTGAGACCTGCTCGCAATTGATGCCTAAAGAAGATGCAGGGTGCATTTGCCAATCCAACGATCGGTTATCTTCATACCGACAACGGGCTGTTACGAAAATTAATGACAGGTCATCAGTTTGGTGACTGCATTTTGACTTTTGCTTCTTTTTTTTGGAGGAATATAGCAGCTGCTGTTGAGTCACTAGCCACTATGATTTATTTTTGCTTAGATGTAGAGTACGCATAGCTCACAAATTGTTGCCATCGAGCATGACTCGGAAATTATTGCAGATCTTCCATATTCTCTTTATCACACTGATCGAGCGTTTGGTAGGGGTGGCGGTGTATTGTTTGATCAAGGAGGATTTTGCTGTGAAAAAGGTGCCTGCCCCCAATGATAGTAATTGGGAAATTCTCTGCCTCAACATCTGGTCTTCATCTTCTCTCTCTCCTCTGCGATTTATTGTGTGTACCGTCCCCCGTCTTCCGAAGTTTGTGACGGTTCTTTTTTGACAGATACTATCCAGGATCTGTATTCTGTTCCACTTACAACAATTGTTTTGGGAGATTTCAATATTGATATCTTGTCTGCTACTCCTCTCAACAATAGCTTGATCTCATTTTTATATGAGGCAACTATTGATTTAATATTTTCTTCTCCCAACGTTGTCAAAAAAATTAAGACCCTCCCACATTTTGGCACGTCGGATCATAATGTAATTCAATTTAACGTGAAATTCAGTGTTAGCAAAGATACTTTCAATCTATGCCCGGACTTCCGCGAAGCAGATTTTGTAGAAATCAATAAGGCTCTCGAAGAAAATAACTGGTTGCGTCTTTTTGAAAACTAGCCGGCGGTCCCGGTTTCACTCGGGACTCCAGTTTAGCTAAGAAGAAGTTACTTATACTTACGCTTTTGAGCTTCTTCTGCACAAAAAGGGACTTGAAACGAATTGCCTGCATCTTCCCGACATTAAGATTAAAATGAGATTTACCATACCCTGACTACATGATCACGGCAGAATGATTGGTTAGAGCATGTCAAGCTCATTTTCCTAGATGTAAGTAAACAGATCAACAAATCAATAGAAGAGTTCAGTAAATCGCCGCGAAAAGTAGCCTGTGTTCTGCGCCAGTGTCGAAAACATAAGTGTGCAAAGCTTCAGCTCATTTGGTCCACTGAGAAAGATTTGTATAAAAAACATACTTATTAACAAACAAACACACTTTGAGTTTTATATATATAGATTACGAAAATGTTGAGGATCTTTACAAAGCTTCTGCAGGAAACTGTACGTAATCTTCGCTGAACATGTCCCCTTCCGCTTTTCGCGGAAGGGGGCATTTTCCAACCAACCTCAGGACCATCCGGTTCACATTCAAAATTTACTGGAACAAAAATCTCGACTTTTCTCGCAGTTGCGTGATCCTCTGCATAATGTTTATACAGAAAGGTCGTTAAAGATATCAACCATCACATCAAGAAATACTTGAAAATCGGGAACGACGTTTTTCTAGATATAACTTTAGGGAGCTTTATGGATTTCTTAGAAATGTAACGAAAGGGCAACAAAAAATTTTCAACTTAGAAGATGAGGAAGGACGTTTACTTATAAGCGAAAAGGACAAAGCTGAAGCGCTTGCGAATTACTTCGCTTGCTTTTTCAGTGAGAAATCTTTGAGCACTCAAGAAAATGAGGATTTTCTGTGTCGTACTACTGTTCGAATCAGTTCCTCCTGTCCAAATATGTACATTGAACCCACGAAAGTTTACGACATTCTAAGAGAACTGAAAGTAACAACAACTCACGCATACGATGGAATTCCACAGATAGTCTTCCGTAGATGTGCTCGTACTTTAGCTTACCCTTTGACCTTCATTTACAACGCCTCTTTACTACTTGGAGAAGTACCAAAAGTCTGGAAAGAAGCCCTTGTAACAATTATACCTAAAAACGGGCACAGCAATGCTCTTTCCAATTTTCGCCCAATCAGCGTCACTGCCCTTGCTGGAAAGATACTGGAAAAACCTGTAAAGGAGACTTTATATGAATGGCTAGAAAAGAACAAAATTTTCCCAGCAGTTCAAAACGGCTTCCTTCCTGGGGGATCAACTATTGCTCTCAGACTCACTTTACGACTGAGTCACCACTATGAATAGAGGCGAATCAGTGGACATTGTTTTTTCGATCTACCTAAAGCATTCGACAAAGTTTCACACTCTAAGTTACTTTTAAAGCTCGAAAACTATGGTGTACGCGGTCAGTTGCTTGCTTGGTTAGCATCTTACTTAAGAGATCGAGGGATAACTATCCGTGTTGGGAACAGTTTTTCAAGTCGTTTTCCTTGCAGCAGTGGAGCGCCTCAAGGTGGTATACTGTCACCACTCCTGTTTCTCACTTACACTGCAGAATTACCGGACCTCTTGGAAACGCATCGTGGTGTCAAGATTCAGGTTTTTGCAGATGACATAAAAATTTCCTTTTGTCACAGAGAAGCGGAGGCAAACATAGCGTTGGAAGCTGTTTCTTCTTCGATAAACGAGATGGTACTTTGGTCGAAAGAGTGGGGTCTTCCACTTAATGCTCTCAAATCGAAAGTCATGCATCTAGGAAACTGTCTACCCCACACGTACGTGTGTGACGGAATAGATCTTGAGCATTGCAGTGTTACTAGAGATCTAGGAGTTCTTGTTGACAATAAGCTCAGCTTTTCATTACACCGAGATTTAGTCACTAAAAAGCCCCTATCCATCCTCTTTGTCATCCCGAGAAATATTGACAGCAATGATGCATACCTCCTAGTATGTTTGTATAAGACTTATGTTTTACCACTTCTGAAGTACGCGTCTCCCCCGTATGAAATGCTTTTTTGAAGAGAAATGTGGAAAAGCTAGAAAAGGTTTAGAAAGCATTCACTAGAACAATTTTTTACAGATGCTATCCTAGATCTGATTATCCTCAGTCTTTGCTTACTTACAGAATGAGACTATCCGCTTTGGGCCTACGCAGTCTAAAATACAGAAGAATTCGTAATAATTTAATTATTCGTTTTCACATTGTCCGCTTAGAAACTAGACTGAGACCAAGCAAATACTGGGTGTTCAGGCCTTGTGGAAACCGAGGAGGTTTTTTCGTTGGGCAGAAATTCTTTAGAATTTCCGAAAAGCTAGGCACAATGGACGTTGCGCAGACTTTAAACATAGTTGACTTCTAAACACGAAGCCTTCAACTTTTTACAAAAACATCCGCTAATCTCGCACAAATTTCTCACTTTGAAAACAGTTTGATTGCTACAGTTTTGGAACTTTTGAGCGGGGGACGGTTAGGAGGCACGATCGGCGCGAAGTTTTCGCGAAGCGACGTCGCAGCATACTTCAGCCCTTACAACACTCCTGGCGCAGTCCTTCTTATAGCATTAAATCATGTATCTGCCGCCACCCTCAGCCCCGTTTTTGCTGCCGGGAATGTCTATTGGCGGAGAGTTTTGGAGGCCCAAGATTTGAATGCGGCGTATGCGGAAGAGTGGCCGCCGCGCGCGGCGTACTTCCTGACATGCAGCCCTTTTGAGTACCAACAATTCGAGTAAGGTTGAAGAAATCCATGAATTTTACTTTCACGCGCATTGTGTGGTCTTCTTTTGCTTGCATGTGCGGTAGATTTGCGTTTGTCGTCGCGCTTGGTGGCTGATGCCCCGTCTTATCACCACGAGCGACTTTTGGCACGCAGATACGTGATTGATTCTGTCAGATCTATATGCTTAGTATGGAAATTGAGTCATGCGCGTCATGTCAATCTTTAAAAGGATATAGCCAGTTTTTTGACGAATTTGGTGTTTTGGATGTTGATGTTTTGCAGTCAACGAGCCTTTTTATAGTCAACAATCTATTCAAGGGTTTTGGAGAATTCTCCTAGACAGACAGCCGTTTGAGGGGATCGAAGACCAGTGAGCACTCTGCCTTGAGATCCCCCTTTTCGCTCGCCCCGGCGGCGTCCCCGGCGGGTCCGTCTAGGGTTAAGTTGGTCAGCCAAGCCCTGGTGATTGCTTACATTTCTCTGCGTTCGGGGAAGGGAAAAGGATCTCGGTAGACTTCCACTCACTTCTTGGAGATGGAGAGCGACCTTATTCATCCAACAAGGGAGACGAAGTG
Source organism: Cylicocyclus nassatus (assembly GCA_958299035.1). Lineage (NCBI taxonomy): Eukaryota > Metazoa > Nematoda > Chromadorea > Rhabditida > Strongylidae > Cylicocyclus > Cylicocyclus nassatus. The sequence goes on from CATQJL010000305.1 coordinate 29,041,274, forward strand.
ATCCAAACCCAACCTTGTGTTCTCTTTTTTTTATTCTCCTTTGTGGTACACTCTTGTGTATTATATAAATAAATAAATAAATAATCTTTGAAGATTGCTCTTGATGTTCAAAGTGGAGCATTGTTTTTTGAGCACTCTTGCCATTACAAACAGTTCTGCACGCGAGCTGCTACGCCTCGTTCATAACCGAATTTGGAGATGGCGCAGTCACTGAGAACGGAGGTTTTATTAGGCTGTAAAAAGTTCCCGGGCACTTTTGGAAATTTCATTTTCAATCGCATTTTTTCGGCGCTCGGTCGACTTTGCCACCAAGTTTTTTATACTGTTCAGTAGAGGGAAGCCTGAAGTTTTCAACAAGCCTTCTGAGTCTTATCGATGCCAAGACGAGTTTGATCTGCATGTCAAGAAGAGAAATCTTTCCAACCACAAAATTTTCACAATTTTTCTTCCTACGGCCATTTTTTGCGCAATTCAAAGTTTCGTCCAAATCATGGGTGATTTGATTGAGAAGCCCCGTTAACTTCTGACCCACCGGTGTAATCGAATTTTGCGATTTGCGCTCAGAAATTACAAGCTGTCAAACTTACCTCTGACTGCAACTCTTTTCGCAGCTGGTGTCGCTTCTGCTGGGATCTCCACGCCTGGATGATGGGTAGCATGGATGAGCAACATTGGTGGGGTAATGCCTTGCACATCCAAAAGACCCAAAAGATGTGCAAGGCATTACCCCACCAATGTTGCCAGTAATCAAAGATTTGGTCCTTTTTCTGCGGAACTAGAAGACTTCAAAGTCACTTAGTCGAAAAATGGCGCATTTTTGGGGGAGAAAAATGGACTTTCAAACTTTCTGGTAAAAATTTTTTTGCAGCTAGTCTTTTAAAAACACGAATGGTCCCCATAACAGCCCCAGCAGACCTCCACATGACTGCAGCATCTGGGCTTTCCAGCTCTCATCTTGCCTGAGATAATGCTGCACAAATAGAGCACTTTTCGCGTCGACCTTTTTTCCTTTCTGCGCATGCTGGTGGACCGCAGCGATGTACTGAGAAGAAAGCAAGAAAATATATGTTGTGGACAAAATTGTCTTTGCGATGAATTTGTAGCTCCAAAAAAGAATCAATCTACTTGAAGTTACAACGATTTGAAAAAAAATTTCCGCAAGTGCCCGGGAACTTTCTTTACAACTTAATAATTTCAACCTTACGCTTATCGCAAACTTGTTACTATTATTTTATGTTAGGGACAGTTTCTTGACCAACAAACAATTTCCAAATGCAGTTCCATCCAATTGTTCATAGTCATTCACAGGAGAAGGCTGTTCCTGTCTACTAACGGAATGGTATTCGTTCAAGTATGTGATGTAATGAAGATTATGGCTTTTTTTTGAAGCCCTTTAGTACAACTGACTTTAATCGTCGAGCAATTTTGGCATACCGCCGGTAATTAGTGAATGCCGCAAATTTTAAGGCTTGTATGCACGTACATCCCCGCTAAGAAGAGGAGAAGATCTGAGATGTCTTGTCTTGGTCATGAAGGTTCTCATACCCTTATCCTGCGCATAATGGATGCCAGGCTACTGAAATATAGAATTGGTTTTTTGTCGTTTTGTGGGATCCCTTGGAGCTCCACAGAGAATTCCCAGGGGATCTCTCATTTTCAAGTCATTTGTTATACTAAGAAGTCAGTAAAAATGCTCTAAAATTGTACTGAGGATATACTACAGCAGTGCTAAACATGTTTATGGTAGAAATGAGTAAAATCTCAGAATATCAAAATCTTCGATGAACCTGAATCTGAATCTGCTCGCGAGTTAGGGATTATCGAAAAATTCACAATCTTTAAATTTCATTTCTCCTGTCGAAAACATGCTTAGCAGTGCCGTAGTAATCCTCGGTACAATTTTGCAACGTTTTCATTGACTTCTCAGGAAGATGAATCACTTTGAAATGTGAGGTGTTCCCCCTGGGATCACACAAAATGGCAAAAAGCCAGTCTTGTATGTATGTTATCACTTGTACATGCGCATAATGGATGCCAGATTACCCTGGCATCCATTAAAGGCAGTGTCCATGCAGATTTGGAGCTCCTCAGTTCCAACATTTTATTGAAGCGGACTCCTCATACAGACCGTAGTCCAGTTTCGAGTGCAAAATATTGCTTGTGAAGCGAGTAAACCGCTTCAGAAGTCTGAACAGAGACGCCCCCTTGTCCGTACCGAAGCAAGTAATCGTGCCGGGACGCGTGGTTGCAGCCAATGACAGCGTCGCAACGGCGGCGTCCCAGTCGGATTCCCTGCTTCGGTACAAATAAAGGGGCGTATCTGTTCAGACTTGTGAAGTGGTTTACTCGCTTCACAAGCAATATTTTGCACTCGAAACCGGGCTATGGTCTGCATGAGGAGCCCGCTTCAGTAAACTGTTGGAACTGAGCAGCTCCAAATCTGCGTGCGTGGACACTGCCTTTAAGCGCAGGTACAATTGTATGAAAACCTCCATAAGGAAGATAAAGAAGAAGAAAGACACGTAGAGTAGCGAAATATAACGCATCCTCCCTCAGATCCCTCCCCTCCACAGCCGGGATGTACGTGCATACGGGCTTAATTGATTACACAGCTGTAGGCTGTGTCTATTTCGAAGTATCAAAACGAAGCGCAGTCATAAAACATTACGCAGTCGAGAATGTCATACACAGTGTCAAGAAAGAGCCCTTTGGAACTTCGAAGCGATTGAAATCGGTATTATGCCTTCTCCCTAAAAATATGTTAATCTGGTTATGTTATCGTATGTTATTGCACATTGTATGTGGTCACAAGGGCCTAGTACGGTAAAACGTAACGAGCGGGTTACTGCAGTGTAATACCTTTGTAAGCCTAACGATGCAGTCCTCAAGACAGCACATGTTTGTCAACGCTAGAGATAACGACCTTATAAATTGTAAATGGAACGACGACTAATTTGTTGTAGATACTGCTTCAAAATTTGTTTGACATACTCGCTATTCTCCTTACTGTAATAGGACTCGTCACTTGCAAGAAGAAGCCTCAATTTGTGAGTCACCTTTATAGAATTCATGCAAATTGACTAGTGATATTGCAGGATGAGCAATTTGGGCTTTATGTAAGTCTTTGACGTCTCATCAAACGGTTTTACAGCCTGAAATGAAATTACAATACCATAACAATTCCCACAGTTCCGGAACAGTTCCAGCACAGTGCAAGAACTGTGCGGGAACAGTTCCGGCCCAGGGGAATTAGTATGAAACCAACCTTACTGCTCAAATCTACATAAGATGAATCTAACTACGATAACTCAAGGCAGACAGAGACAGATTCGCTTATGACCACTTTTAAAGACATTCGACTTCTGCTCTCGCCTTAGCCGTGACAGCAATGAAACACTCAGCGCGAATTCTATTCAAGGCGCGGTTCCTTGTTTATACATACAGTGTGTCCTTTTGTGTCCTTTTTGAAAACAGCTGATTCAAGCCGCGAAAAGCAGCTTAGATTTCTTTGGTCTAATCCTGTTTTCCGACTCTTAACAAAGGGAAAAGATCTGTATACAATTTCTGATGCGGATAGATGGGGATGTTAGTTGAGGAGATGCGTTTTATGGCTTTTAGGTTTCAGTCCAAATTACGTAGTCAATAATCATGCTAGGATTTTGCGCCCTTTTGCAAAATAGTTTACCCTATCGGTTAAATTCGCACCAAGAAATGATAAGAACAGGAATTTGCTAAAGTTCCGGGACTACCTTAGCACTTGACCGAATGTTAAATCAGTGGCAGCAGATCCTACTTCATTTAGAGTCTATTTGCCCATAATTTACAGTTACCGCCACTACTAGTTACCTGGCAAGTGTGGACCAAAATATGCTTTATAGCTCGAATAATTTGTGCACACTTCTTTTATGAATATCAAAGTTGGAGAGACTTTTGCATCAAAATCTTATCAAGACTGCCGATAAACATGCTCTAGTGCTTCTCTCACTCAAACAGAGGCGCAGGTTTCTTGTAAAACTAAAAACATTGGGAGGATATCTTAGTTAGGACATCCCTTCAAATCTCGTGGAAAAGTCCATGTAACGATACGTCCTATAGAAGCTTAAATGTTCAAAAACAGAACATGTGGTTTTTACAAAACCACAGGAAAATAAGGCTTGCCGTGGTAATCGAATTTTGATTGTTTCTTGAAATACTTTTTGAGAAGTCAACGATGCATGAGCCCTTTATAAAAGTGACTGGAGCGCTCAAGCGATGCTGTGAAGTGAGAGGCGGAGTTTGGTCAGAAATTTACGTAAAAAAAATTCTGGACATGTTGTCGTAAAAGTGAAACTCTACTGCAACTATACTACGCAGTTTCCTGAAAACTAAGTAGTTTCGGTAGAAAGTTCAGCTGTAACATATTAATCTAACAATAAGAATGAGCGATTATCACAAAACTTCGCGTTTCACAGCTTTATAGTCAAAAGCAGATTAGCACTATGGTTTCCTCAAGTCGGGAGGAGCTCTCACCCGTGTACGGAAATACTCAGAACTATGCAGATGACGGTGATTGTATATATAAATAGCTGGCATGGGGGAACGGCCCTTTTGAACCGCTCGCTATCACAGCGCGCCTCTGATTGGTCAACATGTCCACTGCGATGACGAGTTAATACTCGTTCATTTTTGCACATTTATCGTGTCCAACATGATGATAGGGTTTGGCACAGGTATATTACATACTTTAAACTAAGAATTTTCCCGTTGACTGTAAATGCGACTTGTTAGCTTCGCCAGCGGCGCCGCACGCGGCGAGACGAGCGTCGCGCGCGAAGGGTTCAAAAGGGCCTACACCCGCTGGCATGCCCATTCGCCTGCACAGTCTAAAGGATATTCGTTGACGACTGCCCCGACTCGTGTAATTACACCATCGCGCGTGTGCGTTTATAGAGCCTTTCCAGCTCTACAGTACGCTGCAGCGCGCGGGGAACTTGCAGCTCGCAGCATTCCTGTCCTATAATCTTCTTTGCTATTTATGCCCTTTTAATCACTTTTTCTCTGATTGTCATTTCAGACGGACTTGAACATCGAATATCCTACAAATATCCTGTATGTGTGTACCAGGCAACGCTGTGATTGAGCTACTGTTTGCTCTCCCCGAAAAGCTTAGAATGGAAGCTTCGTTTTCTGGTTTTTCTCATTTTTCTGGAGTGCAGGGTTCCAAAGGTGGCGCTATCTAAGCATGACCTACATGGACCATCGGCCACAGGTTGCCAACTTTGCGGTTTGTGGTGTTGACGAACTCGCGTGCCGTTAGCGTTTGCTGACACCTCCAGATTTCATGAGGAAATTGCATTTGTTGTGATTACGTGTGTTTTTTTTGCCAATTCCTTGCCACTGGCATCCTGCCCTTACCGTCAACAATCGCAAACCTGGCAATAGTTCTCGGCAACCTATGGCCATCTTTTGGTGAGAAGTTTGTCGAATTTCATTCTGGTCAGGTGAATGCAACCCGACAATTTCCATCTAACGTAACTTGATCTAAGAATATTCCACAAAGTCGGGCTCGCATCCACTTGACCGGGCTCGCATTCTTTTGACCAGACTTAAAAGATTCAACAAACAGCACAACAACATAGAACGAAACCGGTGAGTTAGCACTGGCCATATTAAGAGGACGTATCCTATGAGAAAATGATAAGAATAGCAAAAAAGAATGTAGAAAAATTTCGTTGATCAAATGTTCGAGCTTGCGAGGGCAATCCGAGCGGCTTTGCGTGTGTGGCGGAGACGCCCATGGATAGCTGCCACGGACACATATTCTAGAACTTGTAGGATATACTCAACGGTCGAACAAGCCTGAAATAATAGAGGAATAGGTGCCTGAAACGAATTTCACGAAGAAAAAGAAATGAGAAACGCTTAAATAACGAAGAAGATTATAGGACAGGAATGCTGCGAGCTGCAAGTTCCCCGCGCGCTGCAGCGTACAGTAGAGCTGGAAAGGATCCAAAGACGCACACGCCCAATGGTGTGATTACACTAGTCGGGGCAGTCGTCGACGAGCATCCTTTATGGGTTTAACCAGCTCAATTAAAAGGAAAATTAGTGCGTAACTCTAAATGTTCAACTTATCTGCTTTTTGTTTTCTTCTCTTTCGCTTGTAACGTAGGGCAGGTCTTTCCTGACCGCATCGCCGTAAATTACCGAATCTCCCTCATCGTGTGGAATTAAAATGAGCTCTACCGCTTTTGTTTACGAAATTGGTTTGATTGTTCATGATAAGAGTCTATTTTTCTTTAAAATCGATAGATCAATGAAGGAGTGGGAATCTCGCCGCAAGTAGTTTACGGAGCTGACCAGTGTCGAAACTATATGTGCATGGGGCCGATCGGACCATGCACAAAAATTTCTATAAAGAGCACACTAACTAACAATTTACCAACAGTTAGCTTTATATATGTACTAGCTGGCTTACCCGGCTCCTCCCGGCCCTGTCAAAAACGATAAAGGTTCCATTTCTATCCTTGTACACTTTTACCTGTGCACACTTCTACATGCAATCCCCTATTCCCGCTGTGTGAGTAATCAGTATCTCACCTACCTTCCTCTCCAACCCCCCCCCCCCCAGCCCCGCAGCGCAAATGCAAAAAAACAACAATAAAATCGATAAAAGTATGGATGATTCTAAAAACTGATGGCGTTATTCGGCTGTCCGGGCCCTAAAATGTTTTTGAGGTGGACCTTGCTCAAACTCGGTATATGGGTATTCAAGCCCTGATGACGAATATCGTAGTCATTTCGCGTGGCAGCAGGTAAAAATCATGAACCTACCTGAAACCTTGGCAGAAAATTACCTAAAGTGCTGTTTCAAGAATATCGTCCCAATCCCCACGATAAAGGCAATTCGTGTAGTATAAAAGTTTCCCACGACCGTAATGCTTCCCCTCATAGGACCACTGCCGCGCGCGAGACACCCTTCGGCGGCTTTTGCCTAAGCAAAAAACGGGGGAGGGAGATTTGCCGCGTGCGTTAAGCGTTGGGACAGGTTATTAATTTCCTCATAGGACCACTGCCGCGCGCGAGACACCCTTCGGCGGCTTTTGCCTAAGCAAAAACAGGGGGAGAGAGATTTGCCGCGTGCGTTACACGTTGGGACAGGTTACCAGGATGGCGCTGGAGACCGCTATGCAAAACGACCGTGCCCCCATCTCTTGAATATCTGGGATCTAAATCGGCCCGAAAGCGAAAAAATGTCCATTCAAACCCTGCAACTCACCGTAACTTCACTACTGCATTATGACAGCGAGCAAGCATCATATTCATAAGCGATATACTTGTGAACCGTTACAGGTAAGGTTTTGAGCAAATCTGGAACTTCGACCCATTGACACCACCGTAACCCAAGAAAATGCACTATCCTGCGAAATCAGCATGATATTCATGTTCAGCGCGCTAAGTGACCACCCTATACGAAGTTTAAAGTAAATCTATGTTTTCGACCCCATGCCATATAACCACCAAATCTCTATGAAAAGATCCCAATATGCAGAGAGAGGTGATATTCGTAATTAGCATGTCGAATAAGCCGTACAGACCGAACTCCAGCCGAATTCACGATTTTGACTTCCTACCGTACACCTATCGTAACCACACGTGAGGACGTTCTGTGGAGAAAGTGTGATATCTGTAATCAGCATGTAGATAACCCTTATACACGAAGTTTGAGCAAGCTCCACAAAAAAATTTTGGGGCCCGGATAGCCGATAGTGCCAAACTAATATCGAAACTCGTAATTAGCATGCTCGATTACCCCCCTGTGCCAAACCTCAGCCCCATAGCTCAAACTTCGCAAAAAAATCGATAAAATCGATAAAAGTAATCGATATTACTGAAAACCAATATTGTATTCGGAATCCCCATGCTCGATTACCCCCCTATGCCAACTCCCAGCCCTAAAGATGAACTCTGCAAAAAAAAAAACCGATAAAAAGCGATAAAATCGATATCGATCGATGACGAAAAGTAGCCTATGACACCCGCCGGGGCCCGAAGTGTATGTGTGCCAAGTTTGGTCCGGATCGGTTCAAAAATAAAAATTTCTATTCGGAACATACGTAAATACATACAGACAGACATACATACAGACAAACAGACATTCAGCTTTATATATGAGATAGATGAAACTAACTCAGACAAATCACCGGAACTTCCGCAGGACAAGACAAATTTGCAGAAGTTCCGCAGGATTTTGTTCATTATTGCAAAAATGAAAACGTTGAAAATCGGAACTTCCGCGGATTTTCGTGTCAAACTGGTTGAAGACCGGAACTTCCGAAGAATGCCAGAGGTTGCGCAGTACTTTGGCCTGCCAGAACTTCCGCAGGACTTTGAATATGTTGTCTCTTGATGTTGTCTCGCCAACAACCAGAGTGCAGCATTGAACATGCTAGCCGTAGCGTAGAGGATAGTAGGTGGGTCTCACAGTCAATAGAGTGGGGTTCAGATCTCGCTTGGGGTTGTCTTTTGCTGTTGTGGTTGGCATTCTTCGGAACTTCCGCAGCGCGTTTACGGAACTTCCGCAGGTGACCCGGCGGAACTTCCGCAAACGCTCTGCGAAATTCCGATGATTTGTCTGAGAAGGCAACAAAGCAGGCAGTGACTTTGAAAGGACAAGCCCAAGTCTCTAATGTGTTTCTCTTGTCAGTGTCTGCTCAAAGGCAGAGTCGTACCAGATTGGGAGGTACCTGACTCTGGTAGTAATGTAATAGTAGACCTCCTAATTAAGCGACGACAGCAGTTTGCAGCGCGAAAGGGTTTACGAAGTCTACAAATCGCCCTCCAAGTAGTCCGGATCTTACAATAGGCTCGGACGAGTACGAGATGCATGCAAGCTGGAGAGAGTCGTTGTGGGACCCTGCGCTCATGACTGTGTGCGCTATGCGTGCTCTAGCCTTGCAGTGCGTCGCAGTGTGGGCAGCGTCCGGGCCTATCGTAAGATCCGGGCCACTTTCGGAGCAAATCAGGCTTGGTAGACCCCTTTTTTCGCTCCAAATTTCAGTCATCGCTTCAGTATGGGTACTTTGATATCGTCACAAAAAACCCGACACCCATCTTTTTGCCAGGACGCTGCCCTAAACTACAGCTTCTGCTATCTTACATCTGTTGTTCACGCTGCTGGTTCTGTCACTTAGCTAAGCCGTTGTTTAACACATTGACGACAGCTTGACACACATGGTGTGTCAAGCAGTGACTACCGCGTGGGACCGCTTGACACACCATGTGTGTCAAGGTTTGAATTCTGTCAAGATGACTACTATCTTGGGATAAACTCATTCTATGAACTCTCTTTTGCACTGAATCTAGGGATGATCTCTACCTTTTTGTCAGCCTTTCAGATCTACTATAAGTGTACTGTAGATGGCATTATGCATAATTATAGTTGAGAACTGTGGGCTGGTCCGTAAAAGGCCTTGGTCCCAGACGGCAGACAACTAAATACCTGCATGGTCGTCCATGTGTTAAGAAACTAGCTGGTTTTCCGGTCTAGCCCAGGTCACGACTTCAGCTAATCCTTGCTCCAGGCCTGCTATCGTTTACACGAAATCATGAAAATGTTGTTGTTAGCCAATGTTAGAACTCATTCTTATGCCAAAAATATATAAATCAATAGAATGGCCCAGCAAATCGCCGGAAAAAGTAGCGCTAATCACCTCCGGGGTCGAACACATCAAAGTTCTAGCTTAATCGGTTCATTGGCAGGCATATCTATAACGAACGAACAACCAAACGAACACACTTGCAAAGTTTGAGTTTTATATATTAGGTCGTTCCAAAAGTATTTTTGTTTTTTTAAACAAGCGCCACAGTCGACAGAACAAAGATTCGCTCGAATGCTTGACAGCTTTCAATGCAGTATTTCATGCTCTTTCAAATGGTCATCTTTATTTAGCAGTTGAGGCAACAAGCTCTCAGAAATTGCTATAAACTGCGACCCATGCTTTTTACCAAGGTCAGGTTCAGCCATTTTTCTAAATTCTTGTACTGATTCCCCAGAGAAGTCCAAGTAACTTTCGATAGAGCAAACAAAGTAGGATACAAAACAGTTTTTGCTCCTTCCATAGCTTATTTTGAAAATTTTTTGAACTCTTTTCGATGCCATCAAATTTCATATTTGGCCAACTTAAACCTCATAGAACAGCAGCCGGCGAGCTACCGGGTGTTATTCGATGCAGCACTTTCTCCTCTTTTAACGACATGTTTTTTGTTCCTGACTCGAGAAGTCCTGAAGGATAAAATCGACAAAATTCATGTTTTTTAAGGGACCCGAGGCTGTACTTAACAAATTTAAAATTAGATATTTCAAGCCCCAGAACGCTCACTTGTTTCGTGAAATTAATGCTGAATCCTAAACCACTTTGAAAGTATCAAAAATCGAGAATTTAGTGGAGTTTGGCGAGTCTGCGTCTGGTACGGGACTCTTAAAATTCGATGGTGTTGTTCAAAATTCTGTCGGAAAGTCATAGAGCCCTGGGAAGAAGATTGAAATTCTTTTGTATGCTACTTTCTTTGCTCTATCGACAAATTACTTGGACTTCTTCGGGGGATCAGTACAAAATTTAGAAAGATAGTGGAACTTGACCTTGGTAAAAAGCATGGGTCGCAGTTTATCGCAAAGTTTTTTTTTCAGTTTTTTTCCTATAGCTCATTGTTTCAACTGCTAATTAAGATGACCGTTTGAAGGAGCATGAAAAACTGCACTGAATGCCACCAAGCATTCAAACAAATCATTGTACTGCTGACTGTGGCGCTTGTTCAAAAAAACGCGAAAATACTTTTGTAACGAACTGATATATACAGATTTTTGGACTCAAAGGCAGTGTCCGGGCAAGAGGGGGTTTTGAGATTTCAGTGCCATGCGAGAGTGCCCCCCCCCCTTCAGACACAACATCGCACAAGTGCGACGTCTAACGCTCCTAAAGCAAGAAAAATGACCGGAAAGTGGGAAAACTTACGCCTTGGGGCGGGGTCCTTTGAGCTGTCCGAATTCCTGCTATGCGGCAAAGTACGCATACCGCCGCAGTTAAAAGTAGGGTCCCGTAGCGACTCTGCGTCTCTGTCCCCGGGGGACCGCCAAATTTCGAATTGTGCAGCTTTGGAAAAAGTATGTTCTCGCCGTTTTCGCGCCTTCTAAAGTGTATTTTCGGATTCAGCGTTGCGGATAACCCCCAGTAAGTGAATTTTCTAGAAATCGAGTTTTTGCCCGGACACTGCCTTTAATCACAGGGCTCATCACTGCTGTACCTAGGCGAGCCAAGGTGATTATCACTCCCGCAAAAAACACTCACTCACTCGTCCCAATCGTCAGATAGGGGGGGGGTACAGAAGTTTGCTAATGGAGGAGCATGTTATTAGCCATACCCCCAATTTTTTTTTCAATTTTGAAACCCCTCATGTGCCACGCAGCCACACGCAGGTCAGGGGATTACCACCACTCGTCTTTTGCTGAAGCACCAACTTCTTCTTATGATAAGAATTGCTGCCTCTCTACACTCCCAACAATGTGTATGCTGCAGGTAATTACTGTATCACATTTTATGCTTGCAGGAAGGCGGCACTGACGAAGACGAAAGGGAAAGCGTAAGTCTGTGCTTCTGATACATCTTGATAAATTGTAGTTATCTCTCGCTGCTTTAGCGCTTAATTCTTTACTCAGGCACGACGGCGGCGGCTGAGCATGAGAAGTAAAGGAAGGATGCCGCGCAGGGCGCGAACAAGACGATTGGGAGTGCAGGAGTCAGAGGAAGGCAAGGAAGAGGTGGAAAATAAAATCAACGAAGATGATATTTATTGATCGTAGTTTTTCCAGCCGGAAAAGGGAGTGTTTAAGATACGACCACCAGCCGAAACAAAAATGAAAGCTACTTTTGATCCCAATTATCAGACATTAGCTGGGCTTAATAACGAAGATATATTCAAACCCAAAGTGAGCTACTGGAGATTATCAAAATTGATTTGATATTGCCTTTGATACATAAAAATATGAGGTACTACTTAAGGATTTCAAAATTCGTCCTCCAGCTGAAACTAAAATGAAGGCCACATTCGACCCAAATTATCAAACATTGGCTGGGTTGAATAACGAAGATATTTTTAAACCAAAAGTTTGTTTTGATCTTGATACGTGTAAATGATTCTCTTCGAAAGTGGCTTCTTAGGGAGGAGGAGGTGCTTTTGGTGGTGATAACCTTCAAATAAGAGCACCAAAAGAAGGAGGCAAGGCTGCAACTTGGGATCCAAACTATCAAACGCTTGCTGGGCTCAACAACGACGAAGTCTTCAAACCAAAGGTTGCCATTAGTTCAGTCATATGCTCATAGAGATCATCATCTCTTCTGCAGGATGGAGGTGCAAAAGGGCCAACTGGAGGTGGTAATCTAAAAATTAGAGCACCACAAGCTGGAGGAAAAGCTGCCACATGGGATCCAAATTATCAAACGTTAGCAGGATTGAATAACGAAGATATCTTCAAGCCAAAGGTTGCTTTATTTTATTCACTCCGTCACATGATTTCCTTCCCTAAGCTCTGCAAAACTCGGACCACTCTTTACCTCACCTTCTACTTCTCTCACTTTATTTCGCTTTCAAGCCTTTTAAGCAACGCATGAAATCATATTAGGATACGGGAAAAGGAGGAGCAGGAATGGGTGGGGGCGAAGATTTCAAGATCAGGGCCCCTAAGGCTGGAGGCAAAGCTGCAACATGGGATCCTAATTATCAAACACTCGCTGGTCTCAACAATGATGAAGTTTTTAAACCAAAGGTAAGTTTTCATAAAGTAAAAAATGTCCGTCAACTTTGCATATTCAGGACACAGACAAATTCAAAAAAGGTGGTGGCAGTCCAGAGATAAAGGCGCCTAAAGTGGGAGGAAAGGCAGCAACATGGGATCCCAACTATCAAACTTTGGCTGGCTTAAAGAATGAAGACATTTTCAAACCTAAGGTAATAAATGTACGGTTGAGGAAAAGGAAGGAAGAGGAAGCCATAAGGCAAGGCTTAAATTTCAAGGTTACCAAGCCCCAAGTTCCAAGTTCATCTAAGAACCCATCACCGATACTTTATTTGCTCTTAACGGCCGGGTCGCTGTAGGTCAAACGCACGGGAGCCCTGCAACGCGGCTGCCGAGTACAGGCGCTATGATGAGTCATGTGCGCGAATGCCAATGTTAGCCCGCAAGAGACATGCACGCGGACTTTCAGTCCGGGCGACTGCGTGCAGTCAATCAGCCCAACATTAGAGTATTTTCATTGGCAAAGAAAAACGATTTCGAAAAAAAAAAGATTGGCTGCTGGGACAACCGGCAATCGTACATGAAGCTCAAAAAGTCAGTTTCTATAATAACACGCTTCTATTGAATATGTTCATGGAAGTGGGTAGTAGACATAAATGAGATGAATACACAGCTGAAACAAAGATTTTTGGAGCTATGGTGTACAGGTTTTATTCAAACTGCGCTCCCCTCCTCCGAGAAGATGTTCATGCATGCGGTCTGCAAAATCCCTCATCTCAAACTTTTTTGCATCAGCGTCACGCACTATACCCCGAAAAAAGTGTACTGTTCATAAAACAACCGTTTCTGTTGCCAAGAATGCAGCTTTAGTTTTGGGCTTGAGATTTGAAGTGTCGCCTTTTATACACATAAAACACCAAATTTTACCAAATGGAAAATGACGAACCAAATGTATGTTTTTTTGTATCGACGGGGATGCAATGGTAAATGTAACGTATGCTATACTTCCACCATGAACTTCAACTTCGAATGGCAATGTTTAGGGTGGCGGCGGTGGTTTGGGTGGCGCTAAACAAGCGCAGAAACCAGCTCAGCATAAAGTAGTGGCAACAAATGATCCCAATTATCAAGTAAGATTAGCTTTTGCTAACGGAATTTATGTGTGTAGAACATGCATTTACAGACGTTGGCAGGAATCAACGCTGATGTCTTTGGCGAAGATAAAAAGAAAAAACAGAAGCAAGCAGCTTTTGATAGATGGGCAACATATTAAGATATTGTCAATTATTAGCACTAATCGATTTCTTTCACATAAAATAAATGAAGTTGTTCCTTTCCAAAACATAATGTCAATCGCGCATTTTGTCATGCAGCGGCCGTTTCACATAAAAGTACAGTCTGCCCCAATCCCAAGCAGGCCAAAATTGGCATGGCGGGAGACCGCGTCGCTAGGGTTTCACGGTTACGCCCACGGCCTGCTTCTCTGCCCTCTCTTCAATCCTTTTGCTCTCTCCGACAGCGCGCACATGCAGCGCAAACCGCTAGCGCTGCGAGCGCGCAAATTTACGCCGACGGTTCGGCCTGATCCCGACTGAAGCAGACTGTAGATTAAAATTCTCATACTGCGCCAGAAAAGTCACGAAAATGTGCTCAATTGATAGAGCATTTGAGAAGAACTTTTACTTTCTTGCTATCCTCATGAGAATACAACGAAATGTTAGCTCAACACAGTCTGACCATTGTTATGTTTACCTAGAAGAATGCCGTAATTCTCTCTATTGTCAATAAATTGATTTAACTGGCACGGCTGTGTTTGCCAGCCTGCTGTCAGTAAATGGAACGTAGAAAAAATTCTTAGATTCTGCTTAGGAGTCATGGTGCAAAAAACTCTGCTCTCAAAGCCAGTCGCAAATGAAGATGCAAATAAAATGCACGTGCATAGAAAGAGGAAACCAAAATGTCTCCATATGCACAACTAACTTAGTCAATGGCATATTTTCTTGGGAATCAGAACAAAAATTTTAGTAATTTCAATAATGCATATTTCCTGTACGTCAAAAGAGATTATCATAAGCATTATTTTATAAATGTGTTCAGAATCTCTGATCGAGGCCCTTATGCACATACCTCCCCGGTTGGGGCAAAAGGGGATATGAGAAGGGACGCTGAGTATAATGCCAGAACATTGCCATACAAAATGAGATTTTTACTGTTTCGTGTGATCTCCGGGGATCCCTAGGGGGTCATCTCCTGTTTTCAAAGTCGTCTATCTTTCCAGGAAATCGATGAAAATGTCGTAAAGTTGTACTGAAAACTTACGATGGCACTGCTACGGAAGTTTTCGGCAAATGGATTGTGAAGGTTGCAATTTCTTCGATGAACCTCAGCTCGCGAACAGTTCATCGAAGATTTCAATGTTCCTGAGATTTTACTTCTACTATGAACATGTTTAGCAGAGCCGTAGTATATCCTCGGTACAATTTAGCAATTTTATCGAGTTCGGGAAGATAGATATCTTCGACAATGTAAGCTGATCTCCCTAAGGGACCACACAAAGCACTGAGACTCATTTTATATGGCAATATTTTGTCGAGCCATTAAACTCAGATATGAAGGTATGTCAACCTTCATAAAATATATAGAAAAAGAATAATACAGATAAGATAAAAAAGAATGATACAGATACTTAGAGAAGTAAGATATGATGCCTTAAGTAAAAATATAACACATACAAGTCATTTTTTATTGAGATACCATCTCGTCCCCGCGGGGATGTACGTGCATACGGGCTCATTAGGGCCTGCACGTCATGAGATGCGTCGCGCAAGCTGCAGATTTGCGGCACACCCGCGCTCAAGTTTTTGGCCCACAAAAATCTCCTCTGCTGAAGTGGCACACGGAGAACTAGGCAAAAGGCGTGGGAGCGAATACACGACTCTACGCCATAACTTAGCAAAAGAGAGCTGCATTCGATACAGTTGACGACGCGTTGCGGAATCACTTTGCGAAAAATTTGCGCTGGTCGTACTTCCTGACCGTGCCGGCCAATAGGTAGTTACAGTCGAGTGGATTTTCCGCTTAGTATGGTGTGCCTAAACTGAAGGTGAAATGCGATAAAATTTGCGCGTAAAAGTAGCCACGCCAGTAATGCCAGCCTTTTGCGTGCGCAATTGGTTGGCGTCATGGACGCAGCTATTTGTTCGCTCGCAAATTTTTGCCGCATTTCACCTTCAGTGCAAGCACATTATATTAAGCGGAAAATCTACTCGACTGTACTTCCAAAGCCCGATTGTACCATTTTGTTGCAACATCATTGTTTTGACCTTGTTTTCACATTTTGAAGAAATCTTGCAGAAGGTTTTCAAAGCTTCAATTCCCTAGCTTTAAAGACGGCTGCGAATTGACTCTGAGGGAAAAAGCCTTGAGAGCTATCTGAGGCAAGACTTATGAAGTGCAGCTAATGAGGAAAGAATAGTTTTGTGTGCAATAGAGCAGTGAGGAATGTCAAAGCACTCTATAAACCAGATACTTTCAGTCTGATATACATTATACTTGGGTAATTCGATAATTTTTCATCGAATAAATGAATATCGAATAAATTCGAAAATAAAAAATCTCGAATAAACGAATATCGAATAAATGCGGAAAAGCAAAAATATCGAATGAATGAATTTCGAATAAATTCGGAAAATCAAAAATATCGAATGAATGAATTTCGAATAAATTCGGAAAATCAAATATCGAATGAATGAATTTCGAATATATTCGAACAGTGGAAGTTGAATTTCGAATAAATATTCGAATGATTTATCGAATAACTAAAGCAATCACATTTCAAACTTGCCGACATATCTGGCTAAACGATCCAATCATAATCAGCCCCCTAGTATCATATCAACTCCTAGCTCAAAATTTTCCAAAAATTGCTGAAATCAGTAAAATAGATTTCGGTTTTAATCAGCACCCTCACTTACTCCTTTGTACCAACTCCCAACCTTGTAGCTCAAGATTTTCCAAAAATCGATAAAATCGTTAAAGTAAATTTTTATATAGTTTGTGGTTTCCTCCGCGAAGCGAGCACGAATGCCCCCCTATAACTCCGTGCATACTGCAGGCATTAGTGGCGACGTGGTATGGCAATACTCAATTTGTCCAAAACCTATTCTGAAAGTACAGAATGCAGGGCATTTATCTTTTTAGTATGTTGTACACACTAAACATTTGTGGTAAGCTGCCATTACATCTCAAATCTCGTAACTGGCAAATCGCGTAAGGCGATCTAAACCGTCTAATCCTGCTACAACTTTACTCAATATACACCAATTCGCGAAAAACTCCAAGGTAACGAATGCAGTTTTGCAATAATTTATGCGAGCAAGAGTGCTCACTAGTGTGGGCTTTGTGTACAGCAAGCATGAGCAATGCAAAGAAAGAAGAACAGCCATTTTATTCAGTATGAACTCAGAACATGAGCTTGAATTTGATATCTTCTTTGCTGATTTGGTGCCAATAGCAGTGCTAACAATCTCATTGATCGAAAAAACATCAGGTAAAATCCACATATGATTTTTTTTACTGTCGCAAGAAGTCGGAAGAATGCGACTCTCCATACAGTTCAAAGGTATACCGGTTGCAAAAGATGCATTACCGAGTTTTGCGAAAAAAGCGCGGACGAAGTGAACTTGATACTCAGCAGTTGGCTCTGCAACAAAGTCGAATAGTCTGAATACGGAGTACATTCGAATACGAATTCGAATAAACATTCGAATATAACTTTCGAATAAAATCTATTCGAAACCCCGTTTTCTGATTATTCGAATTTTCGAATAATATTCGAAACCTCGTTTTTTGATTATTCGAGTTTCGAATATTTTTTGAAAATGGAAGAACTTCGAATATCGTATTTCGAATACGAATATATTCGAATGTTTTATTCGAATGATCGAATTTCTATTCGATTCGGACCCAAGTATAATATACATGTGTACTTGCCGATACTTTCTTTTCTATCAAGAATTCGATTTGCACATCGAGGTTATTGCTCAAAATTGCTCGTATCTTCGGAGTCACTCAACATGCAAGTGAAACTTATTTGGAATCACAGTTCATCCAGGATCGCAATCTTTCTAGGGTAGATCTGCTTTGACAACTTTTTTCTTGAATCACACCTTCTCAAAGCCAATCAAAAATAATTTATGAATGCAAAAAATTTGTGTAATATGTAGTCAAATGTTTGGTGTTTGAACTTTTGATCATTTGTTTATAACTCTTTCAATTAGCTGCTTTTGCCTTGTGCGTACCACCATCGCCGATTTTCGGATTCTCCTAAACAAGTTTTTGATTTTTGTCTTCCAATAAACGCTTGAAAACAATTGTGTAACTGACTTACCTTATATAGCTTATAGCGTGCGCTGTTACGCTGATCAACATTGCAAAGATGTTTGCAAGGATTACGGTGCTTCTTACAAAAAACGTACGTGCAGACACATGCCATCTGTTGCTCCGTAATGGTCAATTTTTTTCGGCAAACCTGTTGCATACTATTAAAATAGATATCATCTACTCTAATGGAGAAAGGATACTCGGTGGCCGCGCCTTTCAATGGTAGTATATGTTCGCGCATTTGCCTTAAACGCCATTGTCAAAGCTTTGTTCGTTATGTGCAGAACAAATCTCCCAGAGAAGGAGCGTTCCTCTTTGAAGCTGACTCGTTTGCGCAAGAGTACGGTAATGCCGTTTGATGCTAAGGGCGAATGGTCTAGATAAGTGGAGTGCATTACACAAAGGTCGGCTTGATCACAGTTTGGCGTTTCTTTTGGCGGGCTCTATTCCCTTTCAAAAATTTGTTTCGGAGATCGCGACGTAGATATCACCAGCTCTTTGAGCTGAGCATACCGATGTTCAAAAGCGCTCACTAAGTATCCTTTTCTTGTAAGCTAGGATCCTCGGAAACGCTAACACACATTGCATATCACGTTTAAACATGTTCTTTTACTGATTCTAAGCGAATTGTGCAAGACAAGGCGAGGCACAAGTACTCAGACAACTGACCGAAACTTTCGCAAAACTTTGAGGAAAGTTTCGTTTCGTTTCTTTTCAAAATTTCGTCTCTTTTGGGAAAGTCACCTGCGGAAGTTCCGTGAACGTGCTGCAGGAGCTCCCAGATGGGGTGCTGCGGAAGTTCCGTAGAATGCGATGCCAACAAAACGGAACACCTGGCCGAGATTTGAACCTTACTCTTTGACTGCGAGACTCACTCCTATTCTCTGCATTACTGACAACACGACAATGCGCTGTAGTTGTTGACAATATCGTAAGAGACAACACATTTAAAGTCCTGCGGAAGTACGGCCAAATAAAGTGCTGCGGAATCGCCGGCATTTTTCAGAATTTCCGCAGAGTTTTGTAACAAGTCCTACGGAAGTTTCCATTTCCAACCAGTCTGATGTGATGATCCTGCGGAAGTTCCCACTTTTTCCCAGTGTTCCACTTTTGTAATATTAAATATATGGTTGTCCGGAAAATAATGTCGCATGGCATCCTACCGCGACAGAATGACCACAAAAAATATTGAGGGGGTATCATTCGATAGAGCAAAGCAAGTCTACAAGCTCGTTCGCAGATTTCCGCGGGAATGTTGCTCCACATGAAGTTCGAATCCAAAACATAAAAAATTTCAGACGCCCGAAAAATCGTGTCTCCGTTCACAGACGTCTTAGAAATCTCCAATTTGCACAGGCATGTACTCTCCACACTAGACATTCACATGTATATTTTTTGGTATTTTTCCATGGCTACAGTACGAGAAATAAAAAGAGGTCAAAAGTGCGAGTATGTCGTGTTTTTCGGGTTTTTTTGCAAACAATTTGATTTTTCTCGAAAACTAGCGCTTGTCTAAAGCTGAAAATTCATGGTTATACTCCTAAAGGTTCATGCTACAGAATCACCCATGTCAGAGAAGCTCAGGATTGCTTTGGCAGAAATATGCCAAATTTGGTTTTCTCAATTTTCAGCCATGGAAAAACCGCGAAAATGCGCGTACGAGTGTCTCGTATAGTGAATCCATGCGTGAGCAAGTTAGGGGTTGTTCTCGGGATTTCTCTGAACGAAGATACGGTTTTTTCGTTTTTTCGGATCTTGAGTGCCTTGTGAAATTTGGCTCCAAACTTCACGCAAATCAAACCTTGCGCAAAGGTTCGGGCTTCAGTTTGTAGAGCTTGCTCTGATCTATCGGTTGATACCCCATTCACATACTTTCGTGCGCACCCTGCTGCGATATTGCATGATAAAACGTAATATAACATTAACGTAATATAACATTATTTTCCGGACGACCTAATAAAATTTTGTGAAACCGCTGCAAATTTACTTGTCCTGCGGAAGTTCCTGTGAATTGCCCGAGTATTAGCTTGATAATGTGTGTCTAGAGCGCTTCCGAGTGTTCTTCTCGGAATGGATGATACATGCTAGACGAAAAACGAACTCTGCAAATAGTTTTCATCAGAGCGTCCCGTTCTGAAATTGCTGCTTCTAATTCTTGCATGTTAGATGGAGGTAACGTCAATTCTTTTGTGCTATTCAACATTTGCTCCATAGTTTCAAAAGGCTCGAAAAAGGTCTGCAACACTGATAATACTCTCGTACTCTCGTAATATAGGCCATACCAAACCTTTAGCTTCTTCTCTGATATGAAAGTTGAATCCTCGATCTCTGCGCTTGATTTCTCTGCTGAAGTTTTTTCCGCCGACAAATTTGGAGAAGCTGTCATCATTGGAGAACTAGAAATGTTTCTGCCTTTTGGACAGCCTTTGTGGATAGCTTGTTGATTTCCTACTTTATTACAGAGCCTGGAGATAGACATCTTGGCGAGCTTAGAATCTTCTTATGTTTCTTATTCAGTAGCTTCTGGAAATTGTTTATGGAATCAGTAAATGTGAGCGTAATCACAAACTTTCATCCTATTTCTTGTCAGCTCATGCTCCATCTGCTTTTGCGGAGTCCATTCAGCAGAACCCTGCAAGCTGCCGATCACTTGGCCTTTCTTTTTGAAAACGCGATATTTGCATCTACCGGAGGGCCTGCAAACAAATCAGTTTGTAAGTTTGTATTGCCGTTTTTCTCCTAGAATTAGTATGTTCTCCAGGCTTTCTATAAGCTTCTATAACTTTCAATAGAGCAGCAAGCTCTACAAAATAGCCCTCAACAGTGCGCACAGAGTTTGCTCCACGTATGATTGGAATTTACAATCTTCAAAGCTACAGTGCTTGAAAAATCGAAAAAAATAAGACCTCGCATCGGAAAGATTTTGCAGATTCTTACAAGGGAACGATCCCAACTTAAGGTGGCGAATTGGATTGAACCGCATACCATTAGATGCGTCTTGATGAGCTGATTCCAAATCTGTCTTCCATATCTGCGACACCGTTAATTGCAAAAAGTTATGAGCGGTTGAAAATGTAAAGTTATCAGGGTTTTAATGCATGATATGCTGTAAAATCCAAGTGGAAGTGCACGACTAGCATGATATTGAGTGTACTTATTCCAGGGAATACTCAGATTTTAACAACTAATTTTTGAGGTATGGCGTTGTACATTTGCCAAATTTGGACTCTTCATTGCTCGTAGCTTTTACCAAAGAACTTTAGTTGCTTTTTAGCTGTTCAAAAACACTTATCTGTGCTTCTTTAAAATCTGAGTATTCCCTGGAATCAGTACACTCAATATCATGCTAGTCGTGCACTTCCAAGTTGGATTCTAAAGCATATTATGGGTTAAAACCCCGATAACTTCACATTTTCAACAGCTCATAACTTTTTGCAGATAACGGTGTCGCAGATATGGAAGACAGATTTGGAATCAGCTCATCAAGACGCATCTAATGGTATGCGGTTCAATCCAATTCGCCACCTTAAGATGGGATCGTTCCCTTGTTAGTTGCACAGATGCATATTCTCCACCCCCACAATTTAACACGTTGACGACCGTGTGCACGCGTATGCACGCCCTGACTCCTGTTCAGCACTTCCATGCATCAGTTTTTCATGTGTAAACGAAAAGTTCCAAGGCAGCTTCCATGCGGTAATAAACTGGTAGTCTGATTGTCATATAGAACACAGGACACCACGGTAGCTGTTCTGGAATCTAAGCCGCAGGTTCAAACATTCAGCCCATCGTGTCTAGTCGATCGTCAACGTGTTGAATGTACATTTGCTGTTTTTTCCTTTTCTTAAAAGCGAGAGATACAAATAGGTCAAAATGTCATGTGAGATTGTTTACCTTCTTAGGTGTTTTTGAAGAGAAGTAACACCCGAAAGACTGAAAACTCATAATTATAATCCGGTTAGAAAATCGTGCCGTTTTTCAGACCAATCCTCAACTCGTTCAGAGTAGTGAAAGCGTCTAAACAGTGTTCTATGCAAAAAAATATCCAGTTGTATAATCGTTCGGAACCTTCAATGTTCACTCGGATAATCGTCAAAAATCCAGCTCATAGTTTCTATCCTTGATTTAGCTATTTTCTGTATCATTTCTCTCATTTTCGAAAATAACAAGACAGAGTAAACAAAGCGCAATGCAATGCCCTTTTGTTATCTATAGCTGGCTTTTCAAAACTCCAAAAAAATGTTTTGATGCAAACAGATTCCATATTCGGTTATCTCCAAACTTAGAAAATGCAAACAGCGAGCAACCAAAGTGTCGTTCGATGCAGCCTTTTCTCCGCTTTTTGTTAGAGTTTTTCTTCCCTTTATGAAGGCTTCGAGATTCACATCCACGTCTCAGGGTGTACCCAAAAAATTAAAATTCGTTAATTCGAAGCGGTAAGCGTACACCTGCTTGTAAATTTAGTGCTAATCATAATATCGATTCTGGAAATTTGAAAATCCTAAGTTTCATTGGTATTTGTACTTCACGACTTCGTAATAGTAAGAACATTCAAATTTCAAAAAATAATTCACAAGCCAATTAAGTTGCCTCATTTTGTTGCACTTTGCATACTCTATTCCAACTGCTACAGAACTTTTCTGATTCACTAAAATGAAAATTTTCAAAACTAGCTAGAATTAGGTAGGCGGAAACGATGGGTTGGAAGATCCGACGATCATTCTAGCCACCATTAAAGTTCTCAGAACAAATACATCATGGTATTCTTTGCTTCAACCAGATCGGCTTCTGGAAGGCGGGACTTCATCTAGGGGGCGACTGCTCGCGCCCGCGACGCGTCTGCGCTTCCTTCTTGGTGCTCCCTGTTCATTTTCTAGCCTTAATTAGGTCACCGAGTTCCGCCTTCCAGCCGCCAATCTGCTCAGACAATCGCCGAGGGCAGGCGGGCACCGGAAAAATAGATTGCTGATCTCTCGCACCCCGCTCGCGGATTTTTTGGAAAGCAATCAGGACTTTTCGGAAGACCGCTTGCTGAGTTCTCGATTCCTCAGAGATTCAGCAATATATCTGTAAAAGATAAGAGCGAAAAAAAATTCAACAGGCGGTCTCTCAAAAATCCGCTGACTCAGCAAGCGGTCTTCCGAAAAGTCCTAATTTCTTTCCAAAAAATCCGCGAGCGGGGTGCGAGAAATCAGCAATCTATTTTTCCGGTGCCCGCCTGCCCCCAGCGATTGTCTGAGTGGTTGAAGCAAAGGATAGAATAAGGAAGAGTTTTTGCATTAAGCAGTATTTGGAGCATTTGGCTATCATTATTCTAAACTACTCGAGAATAGGTCTGAAAAACGGCACTACTTTTGCCCCGACTTAAATTCTCCAAGAATTCATGTAGAGTCACATGTCGAAACAGCCCAGCATAATTTTTAAAACAGGAAATTATCATTTCTTGAATAAGGATGCTTGAACAAGCAGTGTGTGCGCGAAATTTTCTGGAGATACGTGTTTTTCTTTTTTTTTTGAACGTTTATTTGTATTTAGATGGGCTCCAAACACAGCGTGGAATAAGCTTTGTGTAAATGGTTAAATATATCTTGTAGAGCTTGTTTTGTTGTATCGAGCAATCCTCTAAATCTTGTTCTGAAAGCAAAAGAGTATGATGAGGGAAGCAATTGAATAAGGAAGAAAACGGTGAAAAGCTATGACATATCTTAACACGTTGACGACCTTATGCATACGCACGTATGCACGCCCTGACTCCCATTTAGCATTTTGTGCATATGCACGCTAGTTTTGGGTGTAAGCGAAAAGTTTTAAGGTAACTCTTAGGCAGTAATACCATTGGTGGCCTGATTGTCTTGCAGAACACAGGACAGCTGTTCAAAAGTTTTGGACGCGAAATTGGGTGTGTCCGTTTTTGATGTGGTAAATACATATCAATTACCGTAGCAGGATGTTGTGCAACACGACCAAGATGGCAATTTCTCTTTATTAACTTCGGCCAACGTTTCGGCGCAATCGCCTTCGTCAGAGCCTAGAAAGCCGAATACATAAGGATCTCTTTCCTCAGACGTCAATGAAGAAGCAAGACAATTCAGTTGGAAGCTAGTACGAAGGAAAGAAACAAAGCCACGGTAAAGCAATACTCACCTTAAACGTTGCATAGGGGGTACGAGGGACCACCAACTATGCAATAACTATACCTCTGCCCTATTTATAGTAATGAGGTGACGTGACCTAGCCTTAGAAACCGCAAAGGGCCTGATATGGCGCGAGTTCGTTAGTTATTGCAATACACTCCTCCTTCCGGTTCATTTTTGGATTTTTAGCGTTGATCCAAAACGCTTCCAAAGTCTTGCGCGATAAGATTTCGGGTTCGTAGGACAAAATCGAGGCTCCAATTTGTATTTCAGCATTTTCGTGTTGCAGTAAGCGATGACTACCGAGCGGTGTACTGGTCCTTGACTTGTTCAGTCCATCTAGATGTTCCTTTATGCGGCAGCAAAGCGGGCGCCCAGCTACACAGAGTTTCCACCTTCTCGGAAAAGCGAAACATATCAATTACGTTTTTCCGAGAAGGTGGAAACTCTGTGTAGCTGTTTTGAAAGCAAACAAGGATAAATCAGGCAAAAAAAGGTATCACAACGCTTTTCTCGAAAGGAGATTGCTCAGATATGGCCATTGCATGGTTTATTGGAGGCAAATTTGAGGAACCTTAATTTGTGTGAATCTTAGTAAGACTCTGTGATATACATGTTTCTCTGAACAAAGTTTGCATGTTTTATGGATAAGCGTCAAAAGACTCCCACATGATGTTTTCCTGCATACGCGCGTATGCACGGGCCAAATGCGCAAAGGACGTAGTGGGAGATTTGTCCAAAATGGCGCGATCGTCAACGTGTTAATAGTGATACCTGGTAAGCCCGGAAAAGACTGAAGCATGTTTTACATCAAGTTGATTTGGGCTGAACTTAAACGTTTTGAAGCTATATATCTGTGGTATGTGAACCGCACAATCAAGTAGGTGTTAATTCCATAGGCCATATGACGTAAACCACTCACTGACTAATGAGTAATTTTCTGTTCAAATGTTTTTTAATTTGTTTTATTTCTCAGTGTCCCTTTAGGATAATGATCCCACCCTCTTAAACTGTTCATTTTTCTGATCTTATTACGCAAATCGCCAATACTTCCCTCCGGAAATGTTGGTGGTACATAGAGAACTGCATTACCACCCCTAAAGTGCACATTTGATTCTCGCTGTTGACGTCATTTATACGGAGCACATTGAAAAGAACAGAATGCACCTTGCCACCTTGCTACCGGTACTCATTCGTAAATTTAGCACAACGTGACAATCATCAACAATTCCGTAGCTTGAAATGGACGAGTTTTCGTCTCTAAATTCAAGTATAATTGGGTTTTACTCAGAGAAGCACTTTTTGCAAAACACCAACTTCAACACTTTGTCTTTGTACAGAAGAAGCTGCTTTTCAGGAAGCACATCAGTCTCTTCAGATATGGCATTTTTTAGTTCAGAAACCGTGCTTCTAGGTGACATCACTACCTTTGCCTGAAAATGTGAAGGATATTGTAGATAGTTGAGGCAATGAGGCAAAATGAATTCGTTATGAGAAGTCTTATCTGCAGTAAGCAAATGATGGCTGTAAATGTCTAACGTCTATACCACTAATCAAAAAATAGTATTATATGAAGAAAAAGTACAAAGAATTTGGCGTCTATGAGAAACTCTGCGCGCACGCGTCGAACACATTCTAGTTCATAGTTTGAACAGACTATTGTATGCGGGGGGGGGGGAGAAAGGGGGGGGGGGGTAACTGAATACCACGTCAGAGCTTCAATCTTTTTAAATTACTCTGATATTGATCCATAGGCCGAGAAGATAAAAGGTTTGGTTATCCCAGAAACGAGGATCGACCCGCTGAACTAACAACGAACTTCGTCCCAGTACGCCGCTGGATCCTCTATTTACAAAAGGAAAAATATCTCGTTCTTCGAATTAGCGTCCTACGAACGGACTTTAGAAGTTTTTTGCTGTTGTCAAGAAAAATTGTTTTTAGCGGCTCTGATAAACATTACATTTTACTGCCTTTGTAAAAACGTAAACTTTTACGAAATCCGTTGGTGACTTCGTAAAACATAATCCAACAGACTCAGGATCGGAGTGAAGTCTATCGCAAAATTTGTTCATAGTAAATTATAGAGAAACTTGCAACAAAAGGCAAAAATCTGCTTCACAGGTGGGATCCAGCCCCAAAGCATTATCTACACCAAATGCACGTCAACGCTTACCTCCGGTACACCCTCCATGACACTATCTATCGTAATTTCTATCAGGTCACCATGATTTTCTCCTACTGATAAAGAATTTTCGAGTGGTGGTGTTTTTTCTAAGAAAAAAAATCATTTCACATGAAACTTTAGTGAAATAAATGTGCTTGCCACATACTTAGTGATCCCTGTGTTAGTGCCCGTGTTCGTTCTAAACCGAGTCGCTCATCAAAGGGTCAGGAGTTTTCAGAAAAGTCAAATAACTTACGTGCAAGAGATGGAGATTTGGGAGATCTTCCTGAAATCAACAAACAGTTTAAACACTCGAAAGAAACTTCATCTCATTTTTTGAATTACCCTCATTTACTCAAAAATGACATAAAAACTTCATTTGCGCGCAGTTGAAAAGAAAGGCCATACCAAAACAAAAGACCATAAGTGCTTGTCGGCGACTTGTCTTAACAGAGTGAGCTACAATGCAGTCGTCTTGATAGCATTCCTCAGCCGGTGCGCCCTCCCCGTCATGCGGCTTTGCTAGTATTTGACTTGAAGGCAGTGTCTCACCAAAATTGGAGTAGTGCGGATCTCCACACATTCTACTAGAGGGCCCCCTATATAGGCCACTGCATTAAATTCGACTCGATTTGGCCCCTTCTGCGCTGAGGAAGATTCGCTCAATGGGGTACGTGGAGAGCGATTTGGTACGCGAGCAACTTCTCGGTCTCTCCACACGTCTTAACATGTTCCTCCACATACCGTCTACCTACGTTGTGTTGTTGCCCTGAAGTTAGAAGAACGACTCGTCCACGTTGCTTCCGCAGGGTCTCCAGAAAACAGGGTCGGAGAACTTCGTGTGGTTTCAAAACACTGTTAGAACAGGGTCAGTTAGAAATGTAAAATGCAAAAATCTCGGCAACTATGGTGAGACACGCCCTTGCAAGTTACATGTGCCTCATTCAAGATCAGCACGGAAGACTCTGGCGCTGCAGACATTTGCAGCATAGTAAAGACACCAATCAGAACAGGTCTTTTCTATGTTTTAGGGGGCGCATTTATCTGTTGCTTGATTACTTTTTTTAAATCAGCAGTGTGAATGTGACAGTGAAGGATCTCTTGTTGAAAGGAAGCGAGTGTATGGCTTCAACACTTTCAAAATTAGATTTCGTGTCATTGGATTTTCTCACCGATCATATCTATGCTCCCACGTTCGTAAAGGCCTTGCGACCTCGCTAACCTCTTAAAACCCATTCTGCCATTGTTTATACTTTACACGTACACTATCGACCATAGAAATAAGGATCCAAGCATTGAATGAGAGCAACTTATCGAGGACTGGTCCATCCATAGTCTATCAAAAAAGTAAGGCGATTCACTCTGGAGTCTAAATAATCATCGACTTCTCAATTGACTCAGACAATAACTCGAACGAGCGGCGGGCCTTTACAGCTTGCCGGGCGGTATCTTGGATCCGAATCGAATAAAAGTGCTATCATTTGAATAAAGCACTCGAACATATTCGCATTCGAAATTCGATATTCTGAGTCCTTCCATTTTCGAATAAAACTCGGAACTCGAATAAGCAAAAAACAGGGTTTTGAATAAAATTCGAAAACTCGAATACTCAAATAACGAGGATTCGAATAAAATTTGAATCGAGTAATCAAAAAACGGAATTTCGAATAGGTTTTATTCGAATGTTGTATTCGATTGTTTATCGAATTCGTATTCGAATGAAGATTTTTAGAAGTTCAAGATATTGGGTTCCGAATCGTGTGGCACAGCCTGAGAAGAGTCTGCAAACAAAAATTACAGTGATTTTTTCCTCAAGCACCATATAAGTCAGGAAGAAAAAGTTTATCAGAAAGAGCAGAAAAAGCTGCGTCAAATGTCACCCTGGTTGCCGGCCGTTTATTGCTCTTGAGGATTGGGGTGCCAATATTTGGTATTTGGTAGCGTTTGGAAGCGTTGATAGCGTCAGAAAAATATTTTCGAAAATTTTGCCATGGGAGTTCCAAAAAATATTTTGTATTGCATTTTGTTTATTCCAGCAAACATGTCAAAGCTAGTTTAAAAGTTGAAAACAGAAATTTTAAAAGTAGCCAAACTCAAAATGGCCAAAAACATGGGTTGGAGATTTTAACGACTATTCGAGAGGCATCAAAGAAATCTAAGCGAAAACATAACTGTCAGAAAGAGGAGGAAATTTGCATCGAACACTGCCTACGGTCAATCGTTATTCTGAGTGGTTTGAGCATGGGTCTGAAAAACAGCAAACACTTACTGACACACTTAGTATTTTAAGTGAAGGACATTGCAGCTGTAGTGAAGGATCAGACGGTTGCTGAATTTCGCAGTTGCATCATGTCAGTAGTTTAACTTGCGAGTTGGGAGTTCGTACGATGGGGTAAATGAGGACGCTGTTCATGAATAAAAAGTTATTTTATCGATTTTGTAGACTATGAGTTACGGAGCTGGAGTTGGTGTAGGGGTGTGAGGGTGCTGATTATAAGAAAATCGGCTTTAGCCGGTATGTGAGCAAGTTTTAGACATGATTGCTCTAGTAATACGATAAATCATTCGAATATTTATTCGAAATTCGACTCTCAATGCTCGGATATAATCGATATTTATTCATTCAATATTTTTGATTTTCCGATTTTATTCGGTGTTTATTACGAAAATTTTCATCGAATTTATTCGTGATTCGTTTACTCGAGATTTTTTTTCGAATCTATTCAGTATTCGCTTATTCGATGAAAAATTTCAAATCAGACCCAAGTATACCGGTCGGGCGGCGACCCTTAAATTGTGGCGTCACCTTGTTTCGGACGAGCGGCGTGCCTTCGCTAATGAGCCTGCGAGCAGCGGACCTTGCTCGGACCAGTAGCGGCCTATTTCTTTGAGGTGGGCGGCGTTCCATCATTATCATACTCATTATCTCACATCATTTTGAAATTCTCACATTGTTGTTTTATTCATTTTTGTCAGTGCTGTATCGATTTGGTGTTTGAAGTGATTACAAGTCAACCCTTTCCATTACGATGGAATGGACTTACATATCTCACTATTTATCTCTCAAAATGGGAAACGAAGATAGTTGCGGGGTTTTGACTAGTGAGTTACGGAGTAAAACTTAGAAGTGAGTTCTTACTATGAGAGCGCAAATTCCTGGCATCAGCTTCAGGAAGCCCGCCTTCTATTGTTCGATAACAAGAGGCGTGATGTTTTTAGTTACAGATGTGACAGAAGATGAAGGACGAAATTTGAAGTAGGTTTACTTTTGATCCTAGTAAATAGTGAATGCATAAGAATGTTTCCGGACACATTTATGACGGTGTCTGCACAGGCCGTCAATTATTCAACTGAAATTGCCCGAGTTGAATACGCATACGCCAAATGTTCTTCATAGCTCGCTTTTATGAGGATTTAGGAATATAACATATACTTCGGTCTTCATCTATAAGATTTCCGCTACATTGTTTGATCCTTCACCAAAGCTAAAAACGGATTGACATCAATCATTACTGTGTTCATATGGTAACGTCTATCACCGTCGATTTCACGTTGCATTTATTGTTCATCACAAATGCATGTGTTTTTTCTTACATTCTTTTTTAATAAATTAAGCATCAGAGTGTGTGTTTGTAGCAAAAGCAAGTGCGGATTATTAGCGCCTAATCCGTATAGTGCTGTACATAGTGGACCGGTGGCTCAGTTCTGCCGGGCAAGCGGCGGGATGCATCAGTCGCCCGCTAAAGGTATTCCGCTCGCCCACTTTATTCTCTAGCTGGCGGGCGGCGTGCCTTTAGAGAACGGACAGCGAGAGGCATGATTGCTCGCCTGTTTGAAGCGCATACGATGGTCCGAATTATTGTGCGGGAAGATGCTGTTTGATTAGTTTGTCCCCCAGGCTTCAGACACTTACCTTCCTTGTTTATTCGCACACCGTACTCGAATCAGCCTTTTTTTAGTTGCGATTGCATTGAGTTTCTGATGAGTTCCACTTGCCAAGTCAGCTTCATTCGCTCAAGAAATTCACTCGTTACCTTGTTTGAACTGCGACCAATCAATAGTTTTTGGCATCTTTCCAGTTTGTCCCATTTTTATGCGTGCTTCCTTCATCATACCTACTGCGAGCTTTAGCTTCGAGAGTTCTTGGCGCCGACAGAAGAAGTCATCATTTTTAAAGGTATGTTGCCATGGCATGCATGCTTTTTTACTTCTTTAGCTGCTTGACTGCTTGTCGTACGGATCAGACTACCACCGGGGCGGTATGTATCAATTGCCCGTCCGGGTAAGTTACCCGGACAAGTACTTTCTGCTTCATAGTTCGGTGCTCCAGGATCTGTGTTCTACCTTGTTTGTTCATTTCTTGGAGGCTCTACTACCCTAATATTGTAGCACAGTGAAAAGCAGCACTTTGCTGTATAAACTGAGATTCGCTATTTGTATGATCCCGAACGGGATCCCCCGCTAATTACGCTCATTTCCAAAGTTATTTACACCCGCAAAAACTCGGTGAAAAGTCACAGAGTTTTGCTTTCGATCTATTACGACAGTGTTTCGCATGTTTTTAGTAGCACAAATGAAATTTGCAAGTTTTCAGTTTTTCGATAAAGCCCAACTCGCGCACAGGTTCATCGAAAATTTTATCAACTTGATTTTTCACTTACTTCCTTCACAAACATGCGTAGCAATGTCGTGATAGATCGACAGCGAAACCCTATGATGACGTTTTCATTGAGTTTTTGCGGATATAAATAACTGGAAATGAGCGTGATCAGCGGGAGATCTAATTCGGGATCGTACAAATAACGAATTATCCCAGCTTATACAGCGAAGCGCTGCTACTCATGGTGCTACAATATTAGGGTAGTAGAGCCTCCAAAAGATGAACAAACAAGGAAGAACACAGATCCTAGAGCACCGAACTATGAAGCGGAAACTACCTGTCCGGGTAACTTACCCGGACGGGCGATTGATACATACCGCCCCAGATCTATTTGTCAAAGGCGCCCAGCTAGAGTAGACTCTGAAATTTTCTTACACACAACCGTGTTCGCAAAATTGCGATCTCTCAAATATAGATTCTCAATCATTAGCAGCCTCTCTTAGCGCATAAAACCTCTGGATGGCCGGCTGTGATGGTTCACCATTTGCTCGGTGTCGTCATCATCCTTATCAATTGGTGATCAGCAGGAGATGTATTGGCCATTGGCTTATTGCTTTAGGTCCTTGGTCTCCATCGCTGCATGGCGACATTAAAGCAGATCCAGGATATAATTTAGTTGAGCGGTCCTCGCTGGCGAACGTAAAGAACTAGCGTTTCTTGAACATGTATTTTCCATAATTGTGTGGTTCGGCATTTTCAAGAAGCGTTCGCTATTCTCATTTCTCTGTCTACATCCGTTTCAGGCCTAGCAGCGCTCACTGTATCCTCGTGAGTAGCCCATA
The DNA here is from genome assembly GCA_958299035.1 of Cylicocyclus nassatus. NCBI lineage: Eukaryota > Metazoa > Nematoda > Chromadorea > Rhabditida > Strongylidae > Cylicocyclus > Cylicocyclus nassatus. Next base: position 29,073,168 of record CATQJL010000305.1, read on the forward strand.
TGTCGTTTGTCGCATCTCATATGCAGTTCCACAATTTGTTATCAGTTTGTATACCTACACAGCGTCTTTTACACAAAATGATAATTGCTCGGAAGTTCTAGACTAGACATTTGTGATTAAAGTAGTTCTGCGCGAGAACCCGATTTTGTCCCGAACTCAGGACCGGGCATATATTACGCGATTTCATCGTCTTGTCTAAGGTTGGGACATATCGGTTTTCGAGCAAGACTACCTTTTTTACCGCGATTTTCATTTTGTGAGTTGCCTCTTGCGGGACTTAACCACGAATGTCTGAGAAGCACTATTTTTGTTTCTAAGATTTGCATGGCCAAAGTAGAGATATGAACGCGATATCGTATCTGCCTACAAGCACGGTCGGCCATTGTAGTTACGATAACACCTCATATATTGCTATCCATGCGGTGTAGAAATGCGAGTTAGAAAATCATTATTTTGGCACTTACGAGTTTCCTTAGCATAATTTGTACATAGCAACGGTAACAGTGACTTCCGAAAGTTTGGGTGGCGCTCCATGAATTGTGTTTCAGCAGATTCTCTCGGTTTTCTTATCCCAAACTGCGAGTGCATACTTTTTCGTTACGCACAACATGTACACTGTAGTCCTATCAAAGATAGAGTCAGCTTGAAACATGTGGTTCCTTTGAGCCATGGTTTTGGTGGGAGACAGTCTTTTCACGCGCGGTGTCTAGCGCCGCCCTGGTTCTAACTTGTATTGACACTTCACGCATAAACCTTTCCTTCCCCCTCCTTGCTTGGGCAAAAGCCGGCGCAGGATGTGTGTCGCGCGCGGCTTGGTCCTGCGTGAAAAGCATTACGGTCGTGCAAATCGTCCTGTGGTACTGCATGGCAAACCCATACTGCGCTTGAACGCTAATCAGCACAGCCTCACCTGCTACATGATTTTGTCTTGAGTCACCAAATCCTGTTTGCAGAAAAATAAAGATGAGACTCTACTAACATTGTTTAAACAAAATTGTGGAAGTAGGGTGAGCAGTAGTTGAGCACTTGAAGCGTCAAAATCGATGAACAGATAGAGGCGTCCAAATCTTTCGAAAGTAGAAAAAATCTTCACTCAGATTAAAAGATATGTGTACAAAGTTTTAGCACTAACCGTTCAATGAGCGTTTTTAAAGCGCATAACCGAACTGACCAGAGCATGACAGAGATTTAGTTTTTTTTATATACATTGTTGAAATTGAACAACAATTTGTTCATCAAAAAAGATGTAACTTCTTATGTATATCTGTGGAACCTACTTGTGGAAGAAGAAGCGCGGATGCGAACTGCAATTCAAACAGTAGTCGGACACATCGATAAATAATATTGAAAAAACGTACTTGCAGGAGAACGTGAAGCAGGAACTTGTCCTGAAATTTGCAGAAAATTAGCTCCGAAAGATTTGCAATTATTTGTTTGGTTATCGTCTTCATAGACCAAAATGATAGAAAATGGCATGCACCGTTATGACGTGCCGCCTCAATATACACTGTAAGTAACTATGTCGAACTTAGATTCTGCTAAGTTCATTCTGCTAAATCTCCCAGTCGGTGAGAGAGTTTAAATTCAGAGCTTGACTTTCACAAACACTCATTTGAGAGCAAGAGGATTTCTTTTTTAGCTAAGAAAAATGTTTATTCGCCTTGTCACGAGGCAGCCAACCTTCTATGCGAAAGGCAAGTACATGTACCGTATCATCAACACTGCTTTTCGTTTGAAAACTTAATTAATCAGCAGAGATAACACCGTGTAAAATTGTACATGGGATCCCAACTAAGGCGCCAACTGCACAAAACCAATGTCAGGTTCTCAAGAAGCGAGAATGGACGATGACGATAGGTCAGGTCAGCTTTTCTTATGGAAGCATCAACGGAGATCAAACCGGCATTATCGGCGTGGTAGTTTGACACACTGACCGCTAGACCTTTCAGCTTCTTCAGCACCTACCTACATCACTCGTTCGCCTGTTCCAACGCCTGAACTTGAGAAAGCTCATAACTTTTACCGGAAGATCATCTCAGGTGACCGAACACAATTCTGCGTTCAGCTTTTCACTACGAACATCATGACATATAGTTTATCATTTAGAATCAATGGGCATTGGATACCAAGCGCTTCATGTCTGGTAAGAACAAGGTCTGTCAATTTTCTGAAAATTATCCTATTTTCTTCTCGCTTTCGTATCTGGATGTGGCAATCAGGCAGTGTTAGAACCGAGGGGTCGCGTTCCCCTACCCCGATGGGTCACGAAATGTTTCAAATTTACTTTAATCTCTATATATATAAAACTCAAAAATTGTCTGTTTGGAGGGTATGTGATTCATAGAAGCGCCCACGGCTGAACCGATTGAGCTGAAACTTTGTACACAGATGTTTTTCACCCTGGAGACGGTTTTAGGCTACTTTTCACAAAAATTCGTCGGGTCCTTTCATCGATTTATTGATTTGTCTACTGACTTTAAGAAAAATGAAAGCTTGCAGTCACTGTCACTTCATTTCACCACAGCCATGTGAACAGGGACGGTAGATCTCATTTTTATACGGTGGTTAGGCAGCATGCGGTGACTCTACGTGAGTTGCTTAGTGGATCCCTCTATTACTAAAGGTTTTCTTGCACGTTGTATTCTGTGCAAGAAAGCAGGGCAAAGCGAGGTGGGTGTGGAGGTGAAGCGCATGACAGCGGGGAGGGAATTCATTTCACTCGGGAGTGTATACCTCTTACGGTTTGGCTACCCAGTTCTGTGCGAGACGGGTATGCCAGCTAAACATATAAGGGGGGAAGGGGCTCGCAGTGCAGGTGAACAACGGCCCGGGCTGGACCGGGAAAGTCAACTAGTGGGTATAAAAATGCGCAAGTGACTTGTTTATTCTTGTATATATCGTCGAGTCATTTGCAACTTAATATGCGTAGTGCACAATATACACGCTAACTGACGAACTGCGAAACTAGAACCTGCTCAAATCCAGTGATTTCTCCTTGTTTCCTTGATTCTTTTGTTTTAGTTGGTTATATGTTAGTCAGTAGAACACACTTCTACATTTTGTTAGGCTAGAAATTGTTTTACCGTGAAGTTACTAGTATGGGTGCCGTCGCTAATAGGGCTTAGTGTGCAATCTCACATATTGAGATACAAATGACTCTGTTTTAATTAAAACACTTTTTAGAATTTTTCAAAAATTCGAGTTAGCCTTGTGAAAGAAACTTGTTCGGAGTGCGTGGCGAATGACGCGCCTTGTTTCAAATTCCCCCTCCCTCGAACGGAAATCCTGGATCGCCAGTGGCAAATAATAGGACACATGTCCAGTTTGTTCCGCTACAAAAGATTGCCAGTATATCGAATGTCGTCGTTTGCAGCGCGCAGTGTGCAATATAAGAAAATTTTTATCGTCCTCCATTTCGTCTGTTCCCTTGGACTGAGTTTTTGATTTCTGAACCCTCTCCGGGACTCCTCATCAGTTCACTTGTTGAGTGATCGCGCATATACTCACTAGCTGGCTTGCCTTTCTTGCTCGAGACACGGCTCAAATGGTCCGCGACGTGATTATATGCGCATCTTTTAACCCTTATTATCTCCAACCAGGGTCAAGCCTGTTCATGCGATCCTAGGCCCTCTTTTATGACCCCCCCCCCCGCCCCACGTATTCCCCGCCCTCCAGCCAATAACAACCATGAAAAATTCAGCACGGGAACGGTTCACTTCAGTCATTACTATTGACTATTTTATAATAAATCATTTTCTAGTGACAGTTAATGAACTCTTCTGCCGTATATGGATATTCGGCATAACTCATTCATGTAGCAGTACCGAAAGATATTGACAATGGTTCTAGAAATTAAAACGTTTCAGACTGTAATGACAGTCTCGTAAGCGACACTATTTTTTTACAGGGAGAAAAAACGAAATTTTTGAAGCGTAAAATATGTTTTCGACTAAAAAGCTTAATTCCTACCTTTTGCACATATTTTCCTGTGAAAAAAACCGTTTTAGCGCCATCCACAACGATGTCAAAAACGTGCATGAGCACGGTATTTTGAAAATTCGTAACTAAAGTCAGGAAAGAATTAAAAGGCTGCTCGAATGAACAGATTATGTAGTATGGTGCACAGGCTATCCATAGGAAAAGTTTCAGTCATTGAAGAGCAATGAGCTCGAACAGATTCAGATGCGATCCTGAAAAGCAAAAACTGGGATGTTTAAGTTCAAAATTTCATATCTCACCAGAGATGTAATGAAACAGCCTGGAGTTTTTGCGATGGAAAGTCGGGGGAGCTCTCCCACCTCTCCCTCCCTCTTTCTCTGATCACCATGCTGGGCTTAAATTTACGATACTAGCTTACCTGATACAGTGCTGGCCAAAACTATAATTCCACCATGAAAACTGCCGTAGCTGATTTGCTTTTCAACGAATTCATCTGAAATTTGGTATAGTTGTGTGTATAACAGGCTACCATCAGAAACTAGAACGGATCCCGTTTTTGTTTGATTATTCAGGAAAAAATCAAAAAAATCGAAAAAAGCAGGCTTGAAGGTTGGCCAAAACTATAATTCCACCTAAGGTTTCTGCCCACTAATGTAGTTCTCGGCTTCCAAACTTTTTGTGCATATACATAGTTAAAAGTCAATACAGTTGCTTTAGTCCAGCTGTATCATATCTTTATAAAAAATGCTTATCCGCTTTTTTTCGCTTGAAAATTTTTTCATGCTTATTTTGTTTCCGAGAATGTGTTTTTATGGGTGATTCCGCAGTGTTTTGACTGGTTTGGAAGCATCTTTCTAATAGATGCTTAGTGAAGTGAGAACTACAAAAAAATTTGAGTTTTCATATTAAAAGCCACCTGACATAGACCTAACAGCAAGCCTGCTCTCAAATTTTTGCCTTCAAAATTGGTTTACGTTATTTTTTGATCTCAAAATGATGTAAGGCATTAGTTACATAAAAAGAAGTTTGTACACTATACTTACGATTGTTCGCCAAGTCACATTTTGCTTCTTTTTCAAAGCATAAATTTTCGCGGTTCAATAATAATATTTAGGCAATCCCAAAGAATTTAACAAGTGGTATCTTTTCAGATTTTTTGCCACAATTTAGTTGCTAGATAGTGAAAACACCTTGTATTGTATGTTGCCTTGTGACTCACGTGAGCATTACGATCAGAACCAAAAATAACAAGGCTTCTTGCAAATCAGTTTTTGCAGATTGAATTCCTGATTAGCCTGCATGCTAGGACCTGCGGAAATCTGCAACCACTGCATCCGACTCTTATACGTACAGCAATGTTATTACAAGGTTATTACTCTACTTTACGCTCACGAGAACATTGCAGAAAGAGTTTGAAGGCAAAAATTCAAGCGCAAATCTTTAAATTTTTTCTAGTTCTCACTTCGCTAAGCATCTATAAGATAGATGGAGCCCTATAGTTTTTTAATCGATCAAAAAACTGCGAATTTACTCATAAAAACACATTCTCGAGAACAAAATACGAAAGTATTTTTAAGCGAAGAAAAGCAGATAGACGTTTCTTGTAAAGGTATGACACAGCTGGACTGAAGCGATTGGTTTGACTTTTGATTATGTTTATGCATAAAAACTTTTGAAACCGAGAATTACTTTAGTGGACGGAAACCTTAGGTGGAATTATAGTTTTGGCCAACCTTCAAGCCTGCTTTTTCGACTTTTTTTTGATTTTTTCCTGAATAATCAAACAAAAACGGGATCCGTTCTAGTTTCTGATGGTAGCCTGTTATACACACAACTATACCAAATTTCAGATCAATTCGTTGAGAAGCAGATGAGCTAAGGCAGTTTTCAGGGTGAAATTATAGTTTTGGCCAGCCCTGTAAAAGGCTCGCCCTCAACTACTGCATCCTTCCCGCGAAAAAATGAAATCCACCGTTCTTGTTTTCACGGTATAATGAAAATAAGTTGCTACCGGTTGACAAAAACTCATTTTCATTATAAAGTATCGAAAATTATTGAAAAGCCCGCGATTTGCCGCGAATTGCAGCTTAAAACTGCGCAAGGTTGAGATCTATGTTACAAGGTTTAGCTCAATCCATTCATCCGCTGGCATTTCTTGTTACTCATATACTCTCCAAACGGACAATTTTTGAGTTTTATACATGTACAGTATCAAAACTCCATGTTTGCTACACATCCCTTGAGACCAACGGATGCCGTTCGGAAACTGAACCATAGAAACCCGTCTAATCTGTATGCACATAGGGTGCTTTGGGAAATGTGTGCACTGTTTGGTCTTTAATGTCTCTCTTTCATGAAATCTTTCGAATTTTTGAGTTTCCGTTCTGCACATAACTTCAACTCAAATCTGCATTCTAAGGGAGCGTTGTTTGTTGCTGCAAAATTACACTCTGAACTTCAAGCATACAGCACCATTATGAAGCATTCATTCGAAAATATTAGGTTGGCTCGAAAGTTCTGGGATATTTTCGAACTAGATCTGCTATCTCTCGAAACCTAACGCATATGCTTTAGATAAAGGTACCATTTGATAGAGCAAAGCAAGCTCTACAAGATGGTTTGCAAAAGTTCGCACCAGCTTCGACCCACCGTAAGTTGGCACCCAAAATCTGAGTCGTACTGAAATTCAAAAAATCGCTGAAAATTCATATCTTTGTTCAAACAAATCCTACGGATCTCTAATTTGCTCATAAAAATTGCACACCAAATCAGACACTCATATGTACCGTTCCTGTATTTCTTCCTCATCTGGAAGTCGAGAAAACGAAAACTTCCATGCTTATATAAAAACGAAACTGTGATGTTTCCACCCACGTTATTGAATAGTACAGACCCTTCGAAGTATAACCGCAAATTTTCAGCTTTCTACAGGCCCTAGTTCCCGAAAAGTGCCGAGCTGAGCTCTCCCCACTCGGGCGTTCCATGCTAAAATCAATATTTTTCGACGACTAGAGCTTGGAGAAAGCTAAAACTTTACGGCTATACTAAGGGCCTATACTATTCAATAACGTGGGTGAAAACATCACAGCTTCGTTTTTAAATAAGCATGAAAATTTTCGTTTTCTCGACTTCCAGATGAGGAAGAAATACAGGGACGGTACATATGAGTGTCTGATGTGATGTGCAATTTTTATGAGCAAGTTGGAGATCCGTAGGGTTTGTTTGAACAAAGGTATGAATTTTCAGCGATTTTTTGAATTTCAGTACGACTCACATTTTGAGTGCAAACTTACGGTGGGTCGAAGCTGGTGCGCACTTTTGCATACCATCTTGTAGAGCTTGCTTTGCTCTATCGAATGGTACTTCTACCTGATGCATATGCGCTAGATTTCGAGAAATAGCAGATCTAGTTCGAAAACGTCCCCGAACTTTCGAGCCAACCTAATAGTTCTCAGAAGATTTGGAAAGTCATGCAAAAGGTTTTTTACGCGCGCTGAATCACCACACATTGGCTTACGAGAGAGGCCTTTTCAATAGTGTTACCATATTTCTAAAAAACAAGCTCGCGTAATTTATGGAAGAAGCATCGCGGTTATGTGTGTGTCTGTCTTTGGACAGCCTGGTCAATTAGTTTAACACGTTTCGGACCGATGCTGCACATGGTGCAGCACGCGGCTCTGAAGGATATTTTCAGCGTTTACAAGAGCTTTTCTTTTTGTCCAAGGTTATCAAGTCAAAGGCCTAAGCTCCTCCTTTTCAAAGGGGTCTACAGAGCTGTGCCACCGATATTTGTTTAGAAGATATAAGGAAAAATCGAACATCAGTTGCAACGAAGTGCGGCGACGCGAACGACGCATGCGACGTCGCAACTTTTCTTTGCTTCGGTTTCAAGGAGAAAAACCGTAGTTTCAATACTGATGTGTAGCTTGTACAACATAGGTACTTTCGAATACTATAAGAGACTGAGTTGTTGTTCCTACAGGGTGTTTGAAAAGTTCGTGGCCTAAAGCACTTCCAATTCGAATTTTGACGCGTTTTTTGCTATATTTGTTCTCCAAACCTTGAGACCACTGAATCAACAAAGAAAAATATTTTTTGCCTCAAAATACCCTAAAAAATTTGGAAGTAAACAATTTTTTCAGCTTCCTTGGAGAGTGCGTCATCTGTTTTGTTCTTTTTTCCAACGCCGGAAAAGGCAAACAGCTTTTGGTTTTTTTACTACAAATAGTCCTAGATTTACACTTTCTTTATATAACAAAAGTTCTACATTAGCATGCTAACAAAGATTTTTTATGCGCTGAATCACAGCAGACAGGCGCGGCACCATGTTTGCGCTGAAATTTTTTCAGTTTCAAAAAATTTAGAAGTCTTATTTTGACATGTATTTGTAGCACAACTCTCTGGCCTTCGTTGTATTCGTTTTCGAGAAATTTGCACGCTTGCAAAGGTTTTTAAGGTAAGATATAAAAATTTCGGTGCTGGACTTTTTTGACAAAAAGATCCTGAAAGTGGATCTCTTGGCTTTCGCGGTACGATATTTTTCAAACAAACTTACTTCTACGAAAGTGAGAGTACACTTAAGAAACCTTGAAGAAAGGGCTTTAAGAAGGTTTACTAAGTTTTCTGAAAATTATGTTTCCTTTTTTGTAACAAGCGTTTTGAGGGAAGGGGTTTGGAAAGCTATTCTGATGTGTTTCAATCTAATAAAAAATCAAAGAAACCACAAAAAATCTAATTTTTACAGAAGTGATGGTATTTAGGTCCGATGAGCACAATAAAACAAAAAACGCATCAAAATTCGAATTAGAAGTACTTTAGGCCACGAACTTTTCAAACACCCTGTATCTTTAGAGAAAGCACAAAAGTCTCTTTCAAACGACAAAATTCAAACACTTTGAATTCACTCAGAACTTTGGGTATGGAGCTTGTTTGACATGCTGATTACAAATGTAGCCACAATCTGTGAAATAAGGTCCGTTTGTTGGCTAACGGCTGAAGTTACACTCTTTTTCGTCGCGCGCGATTTCGCGGTCCGAAACGTGTAAAGGAATTTTTTAGCTTGTTTGATTCCTTTTCTGGAGGCAAGTGGACATCAATGCTTGAACTTTTTTTAAAGATTTCTGTTGTAATCCTACAATAACGAAGAAAGGATGTTTTCTACATAGTGTAAATCAGAGTTGAAGCCTGCCTAATACAATGTATAGATTTGCAAAAGACATTGGAGCAAGTTATCAATGATCAAACACCGTGCACCTTTTTCTGGAAATTACAAAGTTTGTAAGGTTGTCGGATATGTCCTTTTAAAGACAACCGCAACTGAGCTGAAACTTTGCACAACACATGTTTTCAACCTCCATGGTATTCTGAAGCTACTTTTTGGCAATTTTTTAGGTCCGCCTATCAGGGGGAGAACTGAGCGGCTAGGAGACACAGCTATAGGTGACATTGTTTTGTTCCCCTTAATCCACAATCGCATTCCAATCCGGAGCCGGGCATCGCCTATATTAGCCATCCTCAGTCTAAGCCCTCCACATAGGAAAATCACCAGCACACTCAACTGCTATTTTCCGATAAACTCTGATGGGTCAAAAAATGGAGGCCTTTGCACCTACCCCAAACACATAGTCTGAACCCAGCGCCTAACCCGGAAAAGTGGTAACTGCTTGCAAGATCTTTCCCTTATGGAAGCTTTTTGCATACCTAGCAAGAGTAAACACAAATTAGGGTTCGACACGTGTCAGTTCTAGCTCAGAAAGTTCCCCTTCGTCGTTGATATTCTTATCCCGGTTACGTAGCGACGTACTCAGAAAATAATGGCGTTTTGGAAGAATGCAAGATATGCAGATGACTTTCTAGCTTATTACCATGTCGATCTAAATATATGAGATTTGCAACCTTATTGACAAGCATGATGCATTTATGAATAAAGAATGGTAGAGAAGAAAAAGAACAAAAAGACCAAAGTTGAAACCGCAAATAAGAACTACAATGTAAGTAATGTAACGTGCATTTGCAGTGGATGCAGTTGGAGCGCGATATCTGAGCACGTTTTTTTATAGGAGGCGACCACGGAATCGTGTTCACGCTCAAGGGTAGACTTTTAACCGGGAAAATTCACGGCAGAAAAGCCAAAACCTAACCCACCAACAGATTTGCTCCAGATTGACTCAATAGATGGGGTGTCCTGGAGGAGGACTGATTTAAGAACACCTATTACTTCACATAAATTACAAAACTGCGCGTAATACTTACGATACCCCCTTTGCTTTTTGCCTTCAAAACGAAATCCAGTGTGCTTCTTTAAGACTGCAGTGATCCTAGTACAGAACTAGCAAGGGCAATCTCGAAATAGAAGGTGTTTTGATAGCAGCGTCTTCTGCATCAACAACTTATTGTCCGGCTTCTCTCCTTGGAGCTCAGTAGTTCGCAAACGCATCAGAGAGCATAATTCTCTCTCAATTCCTCATGTCCGCCGATGCAACAAAAGATCATTGAGGCAGCCCGTGCACTATCTATCCTTGCAACTTGTCATTCGAATTGGTACGGTAATGTATAGCAATATGAAGATGCGATCTTATTTGTCATCGCTTTGCTAAGACTCGCACTTTGTTAAAGTTGCAGTCATGATGACACAGACATGAAATGAAAAATAAGAAAATAAATTGCGATTAGCTTGAAACCTGTTGAGAAAAATGTAGAGGCTTCACAAAAATATTCTTCCGCTTGCCCATTTCGAGTGGTTGCATAGTTAGTCACAGCTCTTTGCTTAACATTAACGAGCGCAACGTATCTGCGGCACCGTTGTCGATCTCACGAAGCAGAGCGTTGATAATGATATAGCCTGCTGGCTTACTCAACAACCGCAGAGTCTTTTTGCGTGAGCTCAGATCAAAATCAAATGGTTAACATCGGGCATGAATTTATGATGTCAAGCATCTAAGGTCACGTACGCTACTATACGTCATTTTTGTTATTGGGGACATACTTGTGTATCACATGCAAGCCCCTGCATACAAATATCGCACACAAATTTTTTTGGATAAGTACATGCAAAACAGCACTAACCGCATCTCTCGCACACCTGCTAGAAAAGAATCAATTGCGGAATATATTTTATTGAAGCCAGTACGATATGCAATATGGAAATTGGCTTGTAGAAGGCGGGTTCCGTTATAGATATCAGTCTCTTCAGCGCGGGGAGGAGGCGTGACACGGGCGTCGAACTTCATTTGTAGCCAAGTGTATTCGCAGGGTCCTCCGAACTGTGGATTCCGACTCAGCCCTCAACTTTGCTAGGTGCCTAGCGAGAGGACCAGGGCGATGCACGTCTTCTGGCTGTAGGTAAAAATCGTTGACGTCCCACTCCGCAGTCATTTTTGCCTCAGTGTCAATAGTTCCGTCCTTCTGCAGTGGCTTAGATCACTACCTCCTTTTAGAGGAGTGCTGTGTTGTCGCAAAAGAGAAAGAGGTCGTTTATGACGGTGGCAGGCTAGAGTCATGACGTCACATCACGTCATGGCTAACTGAATGAGGTCACGTCACATCACGTCATCACTAACTGAATGAGCAGGTTACATTCGTGCTCTAAACAATTTGTAAATGTAAGTGGTGGCCACCAACGCTTGTAAGAACAACTCGGAACGAATCCTACACCAAAGGGATTACTGGAAAGAAGAAATGCAATTTATCTTAAGCTGCTGATAGTGCAAAGCTACTTTCTAGGATTCTCCTGCAAAGCTTTTCTGCAATGTCAGTTGCAGAAAAGCTTTGCAGGAGAATCTTAGGAAGTGCAGGCAAGCGAATAGGCTTGAAGCAGCTATGGGAAGGCCAGTATTTGAGAGGTGCCAAAAAGACTTCTGTAAAAATTACGTGCTGGCAGCATTGTTGAAAGAATAGGGGCCCCAACTTCTTCCAAACACAAAATATAATTTATCGCGAAAAACTTTTTATACCATCCTCTTTCGCTCATCAGTGACCGTGTTGAGCCCCTGTTCCCACTGGAATTGTACCTCCACAAATTCTACTGGCTAAATGTGCTGCGATCCAATCTAAAGAGAAGATTGCAGGACCAGAACACCCACTTGTCTAGCTTCTGCAGGCCGGAAGACACTGTTTACAAAAAATTTGCATTTGATTGTTGAATACGAATGTGAGAAGAATGTCTCGTTTTTGTGATCCAGCGAGATAGATTGCGAAAGTGAAAGCCCGATAGGCGTCTACAGAGCAGAGGACAGATGGAGATCAAGGGCTTTGTAATGATTTTCGAAAAGTGTTTTGGAAAAACCAGCTAAGAAATTGGCCGGTTATGAACCCGGAACTCGCGGACAAAGCCGCCGCTGAAACCTAAAAGATCGATCACGCCAGAAGCAAGGGATAACAAGTTGCGTGTACTGGGATCTGCAGCAACATGAAGGCAGACAGTACAAATACGTATTGTAGCCGAGGTGAATTTCAAGCGACAGGCACATTTCCTGCTTTACTGAAGCTCATGCTACATCGGAAAACGAAAGCTTACTCGGTGAAGAATGAGAAGGAGAGCGAGTGTCTGAAAAGTGTTACGAAGATGCTAGGTGAGGAGTTGTTACGGTCCAGGCTGCACTCACTCTTCCTCGGTATTTGCTGATTGTTCATCACCAGTCAGCTGCTCAGAAATTTCAAAAGTAAAGCAACCTCATGAAAAGTACACATATATGTAGTATGCACTATTCCATTAAAATCATTCCTACGGTTCAAAGCTGCATCCGGTTGGAACGATTTCATACAAAACTTAGCAAGCAATATAAAGTCTGCGTCGATCACATACTCCAATTTCAACCACACGATCGCACCCTGAACTTCGCTCCAGATTCGCGAGCGTATGACTTTGGCATTCAGATTTACCTCATCGGAGTTTCCCAAGCAAGACCATCGCGTTAGAGACCTTCAATTTGAGAATGAGTATGCAACTGACACAGACTCTGTAGAGACAAGACCTTTTCTCAGCTGACGAGATATCTTGAAGTGCTTACACGAGGTAATATTCAGATTTGTTCAGTTTTTGAGCTGTAACTTCCGTGGTATGCTCCTGAAATTCTGACGACCAACTGATTAAAGGCAGTGGCTCGGCAACTCCTCGAGGTAAAGTTTTTTCGCCTACCTGGCGTAATTTGACGCGCTGATTTTAAAAATACACTTTGAAGAGCACGAAAATGTCGAAAATCAGCATTTTCCAGGGGCTCCCCTTTTGAGTTTGGACGAGTAGACGACTTTCCGCCATGGTTAGAGACGTAGATTCGTTGCGGGACCCTTATGTTTGAAGCATTGCGGCATACCGCCTCTGACGGTTGGAGAGGGACCCGGACCGAGCGCGTGTAAGGATGGCTTGCGCGCACGGCTTTAGAGGCATTTTTTAGGCAGGGGCAACATGTAATGCACTTTGACTTGCTCTGTTTTGATGTTTGGGATGCAAGCAATCCTCCATATCAGAACTTCGAGATGTTCGGTTTTGCGCCACTGCCTTAACCTATTGAAACCAAGTGACTCAACTATTGTCGCGACCTTTAGAAATCTAGTCTGTGGTGGACGGCTCTATAATGGCGGAACCGGATAGCTGCGAAGAGCACGAGCTCTACGATTGCAAAAGGTAAGATGCTGGTGCTCTACAGAGCGTGTAGCCGCGGACTGCTTGGCAATGGCGGTAGTGTGGCTAAGGACTCGACGATAAGTGGTCAATCATGGTCAGGTATGACCCGCCGCCTCAACGTGGCATAGGCGTACCACTTGCTGTCGAATCGCCATGCCAGCCAAATGTTTAATCTGGTATGGGCTCCCAGCTGCGAAGAAATTCGATATTTACGGCTTTGCACAAATGCCATGCCTGATGAAAGCAGGCCGACCAGATCCTCCGCGTGCGTAATCGCTGGCGGTTCCTACTTCAAAACCATTGCCAAGCAGTCGCCCTGTGAAAGGCGGGAGAACATTTCGTTAATCCGCTCTTTCCAGGGAAAAGTTCCATCTCCCGTTCAACAAATAGTTAGAAGAAAACTCTGCGCATTGAAATCCACGTAGGGCGCGGGCTGGTAGCAAGACCGATGTTATCTTGCGGCTAAATCGGGCAAAAGCAGAAGATTATCAGCAACTGCTATTCTAACATCTGCAGCTGACAAACAGAACTGACTGCTTTCTACAAACATGGAGGAAATGAATTCCTTCTGCAAATTTGTTGAGGGCGACTTCAATGCGAAAATCGTGGTGCCTCTAAAAGAGGAGCATCTGGAAACACAGTCATATGCACCTTTTTGTACGGTCTACTGCTCACAGGATAAAAAGTCTAGCGAGTTAATATACAAGCTTATCGAGATCATTATGTTTTATTTCTAGGCTTGATATAGGAAGTGGAGCCACAGTTATAGTAACTTCTCGTCTTTATCAAAAATTAACTTCAAGTTGAAATAAGTTACAAGAAATACTGAACTCGTTCTGGATCTTTCTAATATAACTTGGCAAGAAATCTAGATAGAAAAGGCAATCCTCCAAGCTAAATTCAAGAAAGTATAGATAAGAAATAGGAAGCTATCAGCACATCTCGCTATCTTCGCTACATCTAAATAAAAGTAGGAATCTTCTAAGTCCAATTCATGGAAGTACAGAAAACAAATAGGAAAGCTTACAGCGCATTTTTGATATCTTTGCTACATCCACTTACCCTCTACTTCAGATTTATAGTCATACTAATACATCAGAATAAGAACATTAGAGTTGTACTTGACGAAAACAAAGATTGTTTCTGCTAAAATCATATAAATCGCGTCAATTAGACTATTTGAAGCAATTTGTGCATTTACGTAGCATTTGTTGCAACACGCACCGGCCGGCGACCGTCCGACGACGGCCTTTCGGCCGGCGGCCGCTCCGTAAATCTGGGCGGAGCTAAATGCCGGCCGGTGGCCGCTCCAAAAAAATCATACCGGCTGGTGGCCGCTCGAACGGCCGTCAGCCGGTAACATTGCCATGTCGCGGGAAGTGAGCGGGATTTGAAAATTGCATGATTGAGCTGCGTAAGCAACGCTCTACTTCTCCTCTTTCATAATTGAGTGCCATTTTTCCACTTGTTTTTCCAGTTTCCACTTGTTTTTCCAGTTTCCACTTGTTTTTCCAATTGTTTACGTAAATCATCGTTAGAAGAAAGATTTGTATGCTTATCACTCAAAAATGTTTAGAATTCCGCAGTGATGTTATTCTATTTGCTAACATGCTAACACCGCTCTCTTCAGCGTACTATTGCTTGCACTCGCTGTTTATCATCCTTACCCATGATGGAGCATATGACCTTTCGACTAACTCTCCATGTATCTCAGCACTATGCATTCATGGATTACGGGTGTACTACATATACACATTTCTACGGGAGCTGGAATCTATGTAGTTCGTGTTCTACTGTAAGACTGCTGACCTTGCGCCTAACTCCTAGTATAGACTCCACTAGACAGGTGCGTTCTTATTAAAAATTTGACTGGAACTAGTCCCTGTAGTTTCAGGAAGGACAACATTCAGTACATGTCTGCTACAATTGCTTGAGCTTTGCTTGAGCTTTCTGTATATCTACTAATGTTGAATAAATCTCATGTTCTACGGATTCCCGGTATTCCTGTGCCTATCTTTGTGTACACTGCAAAAGGTAAGTGGGTTTACACCAATCATTTGACAGAAACTAAATCTTGATTAGTGGTTTAGGGGAAACATCCACTGAACGCCTTCTGGAATAGATCTTTGGGTTGCTCCGCTCACTGACATAGCAATTACTGAGCAGGTAAGTCTTGCTATCAATGATCTTTTGTCAAAAGCTTATCTTGTTTGCAGATGTCCGCTGTGTGGCATTCACCCTAAGAATACGAGAGTGCAGCAACCAGTCAACTCGGAATGGGCAGCGAGCGGTCCGATGTGCTATCTTCTGTGTCTATTGGATGTTCTCATGTACAAAAGACGCCATCTTTTCGTAGACATAAGAAACGTTTGAATTTTATAGCTTCATTAGATATTGTGTTAGGCTTTACGTATTAGTCTCATTTGTAATCAATTCCTCACTATGTATGCTTATGAAATAAATGGATATGTTTTTGCGGTTCTGTACTATGTTTCGTGATTGGGGGGGGGGGGGGCAAAGCGAAGAAGAATGGCGCCCCACAACCATTTTTTGCGCGATTGATACATACCGGCCGGTGGTCGTAGACTACGCGGCTGAGTGAAATGACCTGTGGTGCCGCCAGCCGGTCTTTGTGCGGCCGCCGGCCGGTGCGAATGTCTGAGCGCTAACAAGGATGTACCAAAACTTCACAAACTAAGCCAAATATATTGCACCTTTCTTTGCTTTATGTAGACATAGCATTGATGGCTCTCTCTCTCTCTCTCTCTCTCTCTCTTATGTTCACCATCTTTACCATCTTATAGGTTTAAATTAGTTTGTGATAAGTCTACAGGAGTCTCGCTGAAACTAGTATGGACTTCTACAAAGTTTCCTTTCTGTATCATGGTTGAAAAATGCTCTACAAGTTTGTTTTACATGACGTCAAACGTCATTATGCGTTTGTTTCGTTTGAAAGAATCATGAATAGCGAAATTGCTACATTTCTTAAAAAGTGAAGTAAATCAATGACATTGTGCAATTGCGAAATATAGACACATGCGATTTGACGAACTGAGACTCGCTAAACTATTGGGCCTAAATTTGAAACGTAAGTAAACGACATTGTGTGATTACGTAATAGTGACACATGCAATTTTACGGCGTGAGATTCACGAAACAGTTGGCCTAAATTTGGGCATCTTTTTGGAATTTGGTAATTTGGAGCAAGCACAGCTCAATGCTCACATTGTTTGTACTCTTATATATGTCATTTACGTACTCATACTTTGCAACTAAGCATGACAGAGTGAATCCATATTACTAAATGGATGTTTTTGAAAGACACGTCATGATTTCGCAATCTCTTTGTGATATCCATAGGGATGTAGATAACTCGAATCACTGATTGCCTCAGGAGTGTCTAGCGCTAGTGTCTAATATATTGAAACTTTCTTACATTGTCTTGATGACCTTTGTTGACATTTAACTATTAGAGCACACATACATGTAGACACATGCAGTTTTACGACAGTTTTATCGCCTAGGCTTTCAATAAGTTAATGGGATAGGTCCCTTTTCTAGTAAGTTTCGTATTTTCTTTTACTATGTTCGCTGGTGCTTAGACAAACCCTTCCAACAAGTTGTGTGCCTGTAATCAGATGAAATGAATATAATCATGTGGAATCTAATTGGTGAATGTTTTGCTAACTAAGTCCAAACTTCACAGTTCTTCTGCTTTTTAGATGAAAACCATTCCACAAGCTGAAAGTGTCCACTGGTATAAACTACTATACCAGCTACTTCGTTAAAATATAGCTGATGATTTTATAGATGTCCTGCTAATTTGTGCAGTCACACATATAGACACATCGAACCTTACGACTAATAAGTAACCTAAGCTTTTTGAAAGTTTTTGTTCACTAGCTCCTACTTTGGATAGTTTTGTCTTCCTACTAGAACAAACTGGTGCTAGGTCAATTCTTCAGTATATGTTCTATACATCATGAGTATTGATGTTGAAGTTCGTACTTCCAAAAGTAATAACACAAATAGGTACAGAGCAGAACATGGAATCAAGTGGGCAAGTTTATAGACCTAGCTAAGTAGCATAGATACTCTACACGGAAACGCATTCTTTAGTACGGATGTGTTTACTTCATGTCTATTACTATCTCTGCCATTCAAATGTATTCTCTATAATAGGCTAAAGGTAAACATGACTTTGAAGCTAGCCAATGCTTACCGTAGAAATATTTGAACTGTGCTCAGATTGACAGTACCTACGTTGTTTCATGATGACAATTTGACTTGGTTGCAGGATTTAGGAAAAGTACTAAAGAATAGCACACTGAATGAAGTCAAACAAAGTTTGGACAAAAAGAAAAAGGAGGATAGTGAATAACTAAATGGTGGGTTCGCAAGTACTTTGATAGAATATTTTCATATCATTAGCACTAATTTATGGTTACCTACGGTTATTCATTTTTCTCTTAAACTTTCATACATTTCCTGTAGATAGTAACTTTCTGTCTCAATTCAATTCTTATTGACTCTGGCTAACTCAAGTACATAGCTATTCTAACAAATAATTGTGTATTATAGTTTTACGGCAATGCAATATTTTGAAGCTATAGTTGATTGTATAAGGCTACTTTCACTTAATTTCAAATCCAACTAATAAATTCTTTCATCGCCATTCTAAGTGGTACCAGAGTTTTTAGAGCACATACCTCTAGCAATTTTTTGATTGTAGGCAACGATTTTACGTTGAAAATCCGCGCTCATCAAGTAATCGTGGTGACGCTGAGGTACAAAAGATTGAAAAGTCAGAAGATACTCTTGTTGTTTTCACTTGAAGATTTGAACTTACTGCCATATTACAAGAACCATTCTTGTTCACGTATAAAATATCCGCGGCTATGAGATCCCTTTCCGAATCGAAAAGAGGCTTCGAGTATCCGATCTTTTCGAATAAAAGTTGCAAAGATTGACTCTTAGACTGCCCAAATGGTAGTGGTAAATTAATTACCTATAAACTGTCTCATATAAGCAGTACATTAACATAGTTAGCTTAACTTACCAATAACCAACTGGTACGGCACATTCTGCGTACCAGTTCAAGTTCCTTGACGGTGGCATCCTGCTGGATCCTTAGTTGATTGACTGCTGAGCCCAGAGATACTAAAGCAGTACTCAACTCAGCGCTGAGCTGGTGGTCGCCGTCCAAAATAGAACGCATAGTAGCAGCTAGGTCGGTAGAAGAAGACATGATGATCTAGTTACTTGAGGTTAGGCTCTTTTTATACTGCTGGGACCAGCATGTAAGGCACTGTGGCGCGCTGAAAGTCAACCATGGGCGGGAGGGATCCTGAGTTTCCGCCATGACCAATGGAAGATCATTAGTATAATTCAAATATTTGGATGTTCTGTTCTTTTCGCATATACCAAAATCTTGTAACTACATGATAGCCTTAAGATTTAACTAATCTTTTACACTTAGTTATTTAGCCCATGCAGCACGGAATGGACAGAATTAACTAACAGTAAGGTGATCTGCAAATTGGCGCCTCTTTTTCCTCTTCTTAAAATCAATAGATGTTGTCCAACCTCCATGCATTAAGAGCTGGAGTAGGCATAAGGCCTGTAGTGGACAACAGATAAAGCATATCATTCCGTGCTCATTTTGCCCTAAATTAATTTGTGAAAATAGTATCCAGTTCTATTTGAGACATGAGTTGTTACCGAAACCCATTGGCAGCCTTCCTTATTCTCCAAAAATTCAAACAAGCTTTTATATAGGATGCGAGTGTGGCAATCAAGCCCTAATATAACATGAACGTCTACTAATACACTGCCCTCACAAATCAAGAACTAAATTTAATGTTGTCCACCCTCTATGCATTAAGAGCTAGAGAAGGCATAAGGCCTTTAGTGGTACAACAGACGAACTTCGTCAAATTAGTTTTACGATAGTCACACAAACTAAGCCTACCACCATACATTCGATCAAAGAATTTATAGAAAGGTCCGTGTTCCATTACATATAAGAAATGAATATACTAAAATCAATAAATGATATAAAAGTAGACAACAATAACAAAAATAAAATAAAATAAATAAAATTAAATAAATAAATAAATAAATAAATAAATAAATAAATAAATAAAAAATACAACAATAACACAACGACATAGGGGACAAAGGGATAATTAATAGATAATTAACACATGATATGTACATACAAAAAATACAAATAGACCCAGACATAGTCACTTATACACACATAGATTGAAAATACAAACATGCATACAAATACATATAAATATAAGAGCACACACATACACCTATATGCTAGGTACACACGTGCTTACAATACGTTCATGCTTTTTAACATATTAATTATAGCAGTCAGGCACATGTATGCATGCAAGTAAGAATGTTAAGGCGTACAAACACAAATAACAGCAAGAACAAAAACAGTAAAAACAATAACAATTATAAGTAAGTTACACATACACTTACTCACTATACACACGTACATAGATTACTCATAAATAGAATATTAGAATACATAGACACATACATACACGAATACAGATACATATAAACATACATACATGTACACATAACACATAACACATAACATATATACATATGCACACATGAACATTAGATAGACAAACAATATCTAACATCTAGCTACAATGCTAATAAATAGTGGACACAACTTATACAAATTTAATATATGTCGTGCTATTACGTAAATAGAAGAACATTAATACGACTCAAACGACAGTATAGTAAAACGATAGATATTATATTATCGCTGTGCTAATAGGAAATATCTAAATAAGTATTAAATTATCTGTTCGGGAGAACCCTGGCGTGGTGTTGGGCATTAGAAATGCAATGCGGTTTGCACCACGGCAATCCCCTGCGATGAAGAGGCTTGCCCTAGCCAAGGAGGAAATACCCTCTGATAAGGAAACCGCATAAGAGTCCAGGAAGGACCGCCTCTGACTCAATGGATTGAGGTCCGCCACTAATAATAATTCTAATGAGAATTCGTGTTTAATGTTGTCCTCGCCCCCAAACACAAGAATAGGCAATCGAAGTAAGACAGTGAACATACCAGAGTATACCAATAACACAGGAAGGAGATGTGGTAGAAAGAAATGCTCTTTATGCGATAAGATAAATTTTCAGAATAAGATAAAAAGTTCTACTACTAATTTTTATTTCAAAACTAACAAAACAGACACATCCAACTGTAACTCCAAAAACGTTGTGTATATGATAACATGTCTGACTTGGACAAGAAATAAATAAATAAATAAATAAATAAAAAATACAACAATAACACAACGATATAGGGGATAAAGGGATAATTAATAGATAATTAACACATGATATGTACATACAAAAAATACAAATAGACCCAAACATATTTATTTATTTATTTATTTATTTACGTAAATAGTCGATTCCAAAAAAAAAGATCACACAACATAAGTACAGTTTGGACTCAAACAACCGACATAAAAAATCTTGCTGCCTTTTGAAAAGTAATGTGCATCCCATTGTTTAAATGCCAGCGAGCTTGCGGGCAAAAGCTAGCTGACTTAGCCCTCAAAAAAGAATCTCTTTTCAAATAAGCGGCAGGATCAGGACAATAAGGAAAATGATTCGCCATAAACAAAAATTTTTTGTGCAAAAAAGACATAAACTATCAATAAAAAATACACAGAGGAGAAGAATACATAGAAGATAAAAAAAAAAGGTACAGAGGTGCTGAATGGTAATTTTGGCGTTTTGAAATAGCTGGTCGAAAATCAGTAATAGTGATCCAATAAAGCGTTTTTTACACCGTTCTGTAAAAAAAATGTTGTTAGAAGAATCCTTTAGATTTCAAGGTTTTTTGAACTTCTCTGTTAAACACAAATGTCGATGAAGCTTTAATCGCCGTTACTGGAAGCTTGTTCCATGTGTTGATTATGCGTATCGGAAAAGAGTCATGAAATTGCTGTGTTTGCACCTTTCCTATGATAAACACAACATAGTCACTTATACACATAGATTGAAAATACAAACATGCATACAAAGTACATAGGGGAGACCAAACAAACTCTAAGGTAACGTATAAACCAACACAGTAGAAGTATACGTAAACTAACATTGAATACATACATTACATGGTTGAGCACTTCAGATCCACTGGACATAGTACATCAGTGATATCCGTGGATATATTGGACCATGCTGGTAATGTAGAAGATAGCAAGAAGAAGTTGAGAGAAAAAGAGCTGCAGTGGATAAAATACATGATCACAGCATATCCGTTCGCTTTCAACGATCAGATAAAAGGTTATGGTAACATCTCAGATTTCATCAATCCTTTGGAAAAGAAGGAACACCCCTACTTTCAATGTCCCATACAAGTAAAGAGATACAGAGGAAAGAAGAGAAGAGCAAAGAGAAAAGCATTATGCCCTAACAGAACAGATGAAATACTACGCAACATAAGTGAATTGCAAACATATGAATTGTATAAACACTTCCGTACATTGAACAAACATGATATAGATAGACTAATTGATGTAACCTTTGATAACCAATTCAACAGTTACGATTACGATTTGAAACTTAAAGTCTATGCACTTGTCGCAAGGCCATTTTGGAATCGAAAACCCTACAAAACTGAGAACTATAAATATCTGTATATAACAGTTCCATATTTAGGAAGCATTATAGACAAACTGAAACTATTAGGTTGTCCGGAAATTAATGCCCGTTTTGAATTTCAACCGCAATAAGTCATACACTTCTCATTTCTAAATAGGGTGCAAAGTACCATTGGATAGAGCAAAGCAAGCTCTACAAGATGGCAGTCTTGCTTTAGCAACAGCTCTGATCCACCACGAGTTTCGAGCCAAAAAGTAAAAAGATTCAACTTTCCGAAAAATTGAGAAAAATCGTAGCTTAGTTCATAAAAATCCTACAAAAATTCTAACTTCCTCCCGTAAACATAATCCACATAGAGCATCTATATACGCCTTTGCCGCATTTTTTCTCTGTTAGAAACCAAGAAAACGGAAATTTTCGTGCATTTGCCAAAGTGATGCTGAGCCATCCCCACATAGGCAGTTGTACACCACAAGGCCGTAGAGGTACAGACTTAAATTTTCAGCTCTCCACAAGCTTTAGTTCTCGAGAATTTTGAATTTTAGCTTGGAACACCTAACTAGGAAAAGCTATATTCGGTTTTTCTCGAGAACAAAAGCTTATGGAAAGCTGAAAATTTGAGTCTGTACCTCTACGGCCTTGTGGTGTACAACTACCTATGTGGGGATGGCTCAGCATCACTTTGGCAAATGCACGAAAATTTCCGTTTTCTTGGTTTTTAACAGAGAAAAAAATGCGGCAAAGGCGTATATAGGTGTTTTATGTGGATAGTGTTTACGTGAGCAAGTAAGAATTTTTGTAGGAATTTTATGAACTGAGTTACGATTTTTTCCGAGTTTTCGGGCTGCTGAGTCTTTTTAGTTTTTGGCTCGAAACTCGAGGTGGGTGAGAGCTGTTGCTAAAGCAAGACTGCCATCTTGTAGAGCTTGCTTTGCTCTATCGAATGGTACTTTGCAACCTATCCAGAAATGAGAAGTGTGTGACTTATTGCGGTTGGAATTCAAAACGGGCATTAATTTCCGGACAACCTAATAAATAGTGTATGCAATGGTAGAGAGATAAAGGAAGCTGTAAGTACAGCCATACCGGAAAGGAAAGAAGAACTACAAGGGCTAAGAGTAGCAATTAGATATAAGCTGAAACAACCTGTAGGGATTTACTTGTGTAATTACAATAGATTCCTTAAGAATATTAATATCAGTAATGTTGATGATATATTACACAAGGAATGTGAGTGTAATAAGCGCATAGAATACATTGACAGGGATTTAGGACACATATGTACAGGAGATATAAACTTTATCAAAAATGAAGAACTTAGAAAGCTATTTAGTAAAGGGTATAAATGTAGAACGCATACTTTCATATGCAAACAAGACATACTTACATTGTTAGAGGAGCTAGCTAGCAATATGGCACACATATTTCGAAGTGTGTTTAAGGCAGATAATAGTGTAGAAATAATTTTGAAAAGACGTTTCATTGAACATATTATTAGTAAGACGACACCTAAACTATATAGCATTATGGATCAGAGAGAAATGATAGAAGACCAATATAAACAAGAAGATTTAAATGAATTGCATAAACATTACTTAGTTACATCAATAGATAAAGCAAGCTCTAATTTTGCTTTCACTTGTAAGAAATTATATCTGATGATGATACAGAAAGAACTACAACAACAGGATAACAACGCCAAAACTTATGTAAATACAACGCTACAAATGGAACAAATCAGAATGATATATCGAAGTATCTTGAATGGATTAAACATCAAAGATTTTCCTGCATTCAATGAAATACCGAGAATCTATGGAATTCCTAAAATGCATAAGACACCTGTTAAATTCAGATATATAACAGGAGCCAAAAAAAGTACCCTAAAGCCATTGACTAAGCTTTTGACAATTATCTTGAGTCATATAAGAAAGCATTTCATGAATTATTGCAATGTGATTTTCCATAGAAGCAAGATCAAACATTTTTGGGCAATAAGTAACAACACAAA
Source organism: Cylicocyclus nassatus (assembly GCA_958299035.1). NCBI lineage: Eukaryota > Metazoa > Nematoda > Chromadorea > Rhabditida > Strongylidae > Cylicocyclus > Cylicocyclus nassatus. The sequence goes on from CATQJL010000305.1 coordinate 29,097,401, forward strand.
CATTGAAAAAGAAATTAACGGCATGGGTGGAGAAAGGAGAATCTTCTCAGCAGATTTTTCCAGCCTCTTTACAAGCCTACCACATACAGTGGTAAGAAAGAATTTGCCGAAGCTTATAGAACTATGTATGAGAGGATACAGATATATAAGAGTACAAAATTATACAGCGGCATACACGAACACGACTATAGCCAAAGAAAAATACTTCAAGAGAGAAGATTTATTATACATGATAGATATGTTCCTCGATAACAGTTACTTGAGCTTCGCAGGTATAATTTATAAACAGGAGAGAGGCATACCACAAGGGGCATCGTGCAACCCTCAAATGGCAGATTTGACTTTAGCCTACATGGAATTTGAATATATGAGGAGGCGAGCCATAAGTAGTAAAGTTACGAATAAATACGCTTTCAACAACACATACAGATACATTGATGATATCCTACATATCTCGAAAGAAATCAAGGAGTTTGAGGAGGCTCTAAAGGAGATTTACCATAAGGAATTAGTGATAGAGAAGACTAATGCTAGCGACACCGAAATTATTTTTTTGGATCTCATTGTTCATATAGTAGATAATTCAGTAAAGCTGAGTCTATATAATAAAACAGATGCATATGATTTTGATGTCTTGAGGTATCCAAAGTGGGCTTCAAACGTACCTAGATACATTATTTTCAACACTTTCAAATCAGAAATACTGAGAACATATAGGAATTGTACAGAGTACACTGCTTTTAAAACTAGAATTATCCAACTTTGTAAAATTAGTAAAGACAACGGATGGGAAGAGAGCATACTACTTCCAGTTTTATGTTTGACATTTAAGGAAACCCTTTTATCTTACGTAAGTATGGCTTTTACGTAGCTTTACATCTTCCATTGGTACATGACATACGGGAACTTTGGAAAGCACCTTCTGTTTGATATTTTAGATCTTGCACGGTCTTTTCTGAGAGAACAATTGAACAGAAACCATGACACATGGATGAATTTGGCCAACCTCTCCTTTAGATTTTTGAATTCGAGCGGGAGAGTGCGCGTTCTGTCAAACGATACATTATACATCTCATTCTCAATCATTGGACTTCCTCTCTTTCATCATGCTTGGACTTCATTCTTACAATCATGATCTGTAGTGCTCCAGTACCTCACTAGAAATTCAACATCATTAGCACTTTTACACTTCCTCGGGAACTACTGAGGATGGGGCACCGAGGAAGTCACATACCCGGTCTAGTTCTTAGCCCCGAAACCGGTTATGTGAAAAATTATTTACTTCAATAATCTAACATCATAGATGCATTTCTATTATTTCCTTCAACTGACCACCCCCTTTTTTTGTTTTATGGAGGTCCCGTGGTTGTAGCGGTTAGCACTCAGTACTCTAGATTTTGCGACGGGAGAATGAATATCTGCATACCGAGTAGCAATTTTGGTAGAGTGCAATGATTGCGGAAAAACATGAGTGGTTGGAGTTTTGATCTCCTCCAGTGACTTTGCTTTGCAATATAAGATTCCGAGGTTTTCCATTGCATAATTCGGGGTTTCGTTGAGAAAATGATGTAAAGCTGTTGGTTGACTCTCTGCTTAGCTTTTCTATTTTAAAATTTTGAAATTTTGTGGGGGAAAATTCATCAAGTTCCAAGTTTCGCAGACAACGTCACTTCATCCCGAAGGTTCATAGCGGGCCTTGTGCACATAAAGTGATCATTGAATTGAACATAAAAATGGCGTTTTTTACAACAATTAGAAAAGAATCTCCAATGAAAATGGCAATTTTTTTGGTTTTTCTAATTCTTATGTTGAGCTTTTCGAGTTTCGAAATTTGAAATCACTGGTTAATAAGCTTAGAATAGGCAAACAAAACTTTAGTATTAGAGTTGAAGAAATTAATGGATTTTGAGTATGATTTTCGAAACTTTTTGTTTCCATTAATCTAGCAGAAGTAATCAATTTGTACTCTGAGAACTCTAACTTTCTGTCGCTTTCCCTGACTGGCAACTACAAGGGTGTCCGAAATTACCGGCGCCAACTTTACAAACACTTCCACAAAGGAACCATTTAGAGATACAAGCTCAAATTTGTGCCATAGAAGGCACTTATCAATCTCTACAAAACGCAATTCATTAATCCAAAAAGACCTCTTTTCAAAAAGAATTAGACCGGTATTTTCAAGACAGGCAAAAATGAAACTTCAATACCTTCATAATTTGCTCTGTAACTTGATAAACTCAAAGCCTTTCTAGATCCCACCAAGCTGAAATTGTAGAGCACAATTTGCACTATCACATACATCTAGTTGCATTTGTAGAATTTGTTCCTTCACGAAATAAGAAAACGCGATTGCAAAAAATACCTGCGTACGAGCAATGACCTTATGTTCAAGACCGATTATTAGGCCCCAGGTATGCAAAATTCTTTAGGTGGAAACGGTTCCCTGTTTGTGAGACGTGCAAAAATGCATCTAGATAGAAGCGACTTGCTGAGATAATTTTGAATCTGATTTAAAAAACATTTTCTGATCCTAAGCAGCACTCAGGAAGGCCAAAATTACGCCAGTTTTGGTTACGCCGCCTCTCAACCATGTTTTTAAATAATCAGAAATTCTTTCGGATGGATTTTCAAATTTCCATGCTTAGCTGTGTTAAAGCTGAAGGCTTGCTCTATTTTAGTGCGCAACTACAAAGCAAGAGAAAATGTTGTTAAAAGGTTGTTACGTAATTTCTCAAAGTCATGTTTGTGTACAGAGCACACTTCGGTCGGCGAGAGGAATTGGGGTTTTTTCAAGGGATAAAGCGGCCAAATTCTGATTTGACTATGTCATTACGATAACGATGAATGGTGGAAATAAAGGCATACTCGATCCTCAAGCCCGTCTAGTATCCTTCTGGCACCCAAGAAAACACGCGCCGGTAACTTTGGCGCACCCTCTATGGGGTAGTTATGTAATTCAAGAGGGTTGCTCATTATCATTTGTTAGATTCTCCAGTTTGAAACCAAAGGATTATGAAGAACGCCGAGTTTGTGTGCGCAGCACCTAGATCAGTGACGGCACGTTCGCACCTTGTAGCCTCTGTTGAAACATCAGCCCTGTGAGTGCGGTTTCATGACCGATTGATACAATAGATAGAGCTAAATAAGAAATAAGAATAAATGAGAAAGATTTTTCAACAAAGTGAATTTTTTTCGATTCTCAAAACAACTTCCGAGTGATATTTCTCAAATTTGAAAGCTTAACTTAATCGAAAGAGATAAGACCTTATGGGACGCAGATGTGTGAAATATTCTATATGCACGGTCAGATGTGTTTGTTTTTGAAAAAATTTTTGTTTTGATTCCTTACACTAACCATCAACCACAACTACCAGGGTGCGTAGCAAGTGGTACCCGGGCAGCCGACTGCTGCCACAGGAGCTGGCGTCAGGCACGCTGCATATGGCAGAATGATTACGTTGGCCGCTAACCTCCTACCGAGAGGTTTCTCGCACCTCTCGCTCTGAGGTGCGATATCAGCCTCAGGAACAGCGCGATATTATCAACATTTATATCTTTCTACATCAGAATGAATTTATTGAGATCCATGCAACCACTTACAAAACTATCCATGCGACAAACTTCCAGAAATTTACAAAGACTTACAAGAGTGAATAAATGGGAGATTGAATAGTTTTTTTCTGTAAAAAATTTGACCATCAAAATACAGTAATAAGTAATTGAGGCTGTAGTTAGTTATGCGCCAAACCGATACTCTACCTTTAAATTTGCCAAACTTCCTTCCTTGCCTTTAAACTCAGACAGTGGGAGCGGACAAGCCGCGGCCCCAAAATGCCTTTCCGGCCCGCCCGCGGCCTTAATTTGGGGCGTGGCCGAGGTGCGGCCGACCCGCGGCCCTCCGTTCATGTCATTATCATTGCACCGGCCGAGCCACGGGAGGGGCTCACCGGCTCAGCCGCGGCCCTTAACGATGGGGCGGAGCATGACAGCGACTAAGCCGCGGACCAAATTCTGTGTAAGGGTCTCCGGTCGAGCCGCGGTCTCTGTCAAATGAAGGCCGCGGCTCAGCCGATCTTAGTGTCCGAGCGTACAGGATACTCGCGTGATGTACGACGCATGGTCAGGTTGCACTCGATGTCCATAGCCTCGGATGTCTTTTCAATCTCTCAGTCAAGAACAAGATCCACATGTTGTCTTACGGATAACCTTTGATAAAAGTTTGGTGTTATCCAATATTGAACGGGCTTGGCTCCCGAAACTGCTATATCGGTGGCCTTGATTTTTGCTTGTTCAATGTATATTTCCCTATGTGCCATGGTGGGTCAAGGCCTAAATCTGCCGAGCTAGAATGAACTACAAACGGCCCGACAACCAGCTGCGGCTGAGCAGAGGTCCACCTGCAGCCGAGCCGAGGCTCCTCTCCGGCCGGGAAGCGGGAGCTGCGAAATTCCAGCCGAACAAAGGCCGCGGCACGTCCGCTGACAGTGTCTGAGAATCCTACTTATGGAACGTCTCCTCCTTCTTGAAATAGTTATTAAGGGTGAATTGGTGCTTTTCAATTTTGTATTCTTTCCTATATTTTTACAGCACTAAAGTTTGCTCAAATAGAAGTATAGACGAGTATAAAAAATCAGAAAACTTTACAAGCTACACGATTAGAAATGACATGAACTCTTATCGTAGTAGTTCTCAAATATCTGAAAAAAGTGATTTTTGATTCTTGGTATTTTGCGTTCTCTTCACGCACAACAAATGATGCTAATTTTTGTTTTGTTTATTTATCCATAGCGTCTGTATAACGCCCAACGACTGATAACGTGACAGAGGCGCGAAGTTGGAATATCTGAACGAGTATCCTGTCACTTACCTCGAATTTCCCGGGAAATTCGCGACTTCACTAGCTGAAATACACAACCGGCAGGACACAGCCAGTTCTGGATCATGAATTTTCTGATGTTTCTTCAAAATGCTTTCAATAAAGTCAGATCACAGAAAACCTGGGGAAGTACCTTACTCAGCTCCTTAACATCACTAAGTCTTGAAATGCTAATTTAAACAGATTTTCTTTCCATTTTGTCTTCTCCCCCGATATTATTGAAACCCAGAAAAAAATTTTGTAACTAAAATTTTTTTGAATTTCGAGTTATTTCAGCTTCTGGCTATTTTAAGGAAATGAATTCTGTCAAGATTACTCTTTAGAAAAATCTACTCTGTGTGCAAATTTATTCATTTGCTTTTTATCAGCAAACTATAGAATTTTTGCCGTTTGAAATGATATAGATGTCGATAATATCACGCTGTCCAAAGGGCTGATATCGCACCTCAGCGCGACGAGGTACGAGGAAACCTCTCGGCCGTAGATGCAATAGGTGGAGAAATTTCTCTAACCCCCTTCACTTTGAGGCCGGCATCTGGCTGACCCCTTTCACCTGAGGTTGAGACTAGAATCAATGCATAACGGCAGAATCAAACAGCTGCTACAACGTTTTCTGTTTGGAATGGGAACGCCAGCTGCTCTTCTCTTTACACATCAAGACTGAAAGAGAGTATCGAAGCAACAGCGTTTTGCTGAAAAGATGCATGCTTGAGACCTTCTGCGCACTCAAAGTGGCAATGATAACGAAACATAACAAAAACTAAAAGCATGTCTGATTCTTTGAATAATTTACATTGTATCGATGAATACGCATTGTCGCAAAAAACAATTGAGCAAGAGTAGAAAATCTGGACTAGCTAGTGATGGATGCATGTTTACTGACATTAATCGTACCATATCTCCCTTCACTAGAGAGAATAATATCAAATAAAAGAGCTGTTAGATTACTCGTTTCTCAAGCTTTTATATCATAAAAGTTCCAAAAAGACCTTCTTGGTTCGAAAAAAAATTACCCAAAATTGGCTGATATTGTAGCTAGATAAAACTGCTCGTATCTCGCTTCACAGAAAGCTAGGAATAAAGAGAGAGCCTATGTCGATCGCTCGTGTTCTTAGCTATGCTATACAAAGTGTTGGTGCGTGAAGCTTTCCTAGTCCAAAAAAGTCTTGCTCCGGCGACCCATAGAAAGCGGAGCGGGGTGGAGCAAGTTAATATTGAATATCTCCACCTCGTTTTTGAAAAGCCACAAATTTTTTCACCCAACAAACTATAGACCATTAAAAAGCCCACGAAAAAGGAATTCGACATAGACCGTCTCTTTTTCTCTAGCTCTCCTCTACTCAGAGGTACATGGCATTTTAGCTAAAACCGTGTGTTTCTGTGAAGAAATTTTATGCAAAGATTGATTGAAAATGCCCAGTTGTCTAACCTTGTTACGCAAGACTTTGCCAGTAAACGTAGACCGTCTTTTTTTACTAGCTTTCCTCTTTCTTTCAGAAATGGAGCGACAAGTGATTGCATAAAATCAGCTGATGCTGAAACTAGATTTAATTTCTTTTATCTGAATTCACAGGAGAGCTAGAAAAAAAGAGACGTCTACGTCGATTCTGTAGGCTCCAAGCTTTCGAATGGTATGTCGACCGATAAAACAAAAGCTTTTCTGAGACGAAAAAGTCTTTGTTGGATGACCTCAAAGCCTAAATATTGAGGAAATCATATTACACCACTGTACCACTTATTTTGCTTCTTTTCACTCCCGCTCCCGCTAGATATGTCAACTTGCATTCACCTCAAGGCCCTTTACCCCCTTTACTCTTCTAGGTCAGAAATAGCCGAAACCCCCCTTCACCTGGAGGGGACCCTGCCCCTCCCACCGCATCTATGTTCTCGGCAGGCGATTCAGACGACTAGAGTGATTATTCTACCATAGCAGAGGGGCTGACGCCAGCTTTGGCGGCTTGCACGGCTCCCCAACTATTAACGCTACCAAATCCATGTCTCAAGATTTCATGCCAAATAGTTTTATAATAAGCGAGAGTAGAGAAATATCGTCATAACAGTCACTGTACAATTTTAAAATTTTTTATATTCATAATTCTGTTAAACTAGAGAAAATATCTTCAAAGTCTACTGGAAGAATGTGCTGTTTCTAAACATACGGCATCCCTCAGTTTCTGCCAGTAGATCAGCACGCTAATATGTCGAAAATTAATCCACACAGAGAGTGACAGTTGCTTAATGCGCAAAAAACATTTGCGAAGAGTAATGCTTACCAAATGTTTTTAGTCCAAATTTTGGGCTATTTGAAACAAATTACAGTTTAATTGAAACGAGAGTGAAGAAGCTGGTCTGCATGACTCCAAAATTCCAGGCATACAATCATGACTGATCAAGTTATCAAGGGATAAGAATCTGAGTCGTAGTAAGCAACCGCGAAGGGTTCCTTCATACTACGCCGCGTACGCCACGTACGCCGCGCACGCCGCGTACGCCACGTACGCCGCGCACGCCGCGCACGCCGCGTACGCCGCTGCAGCGCAATGGAAATATGCTCACGGCAGCAAAGCCCCACTTTTTTTTATGTATCTCTATATTTGCTGCACAGTCCCTCAATAGTGTTCCTTCACATTATGCATTTCTTCTTCTTTTTGCCTTGTTTATCCTGACTATCCTTTGTCTATATCAATGATTGATGGAATGACTTAGGTTGTTGTGCTCCCTCTACTTTTGAGTTTCAAATTTTGTATCGTAACTGACTACACATTGCGTCATCTGGTTGTATATTGGTATTATATGGTTGTATGGTTGTATGTTGTATCTGATTGTATATTTGCGCTGTTAACATCTCCTTACAAACACATCACTGGATGAAAAGGATTTCTCTTCTTCATATTTCCATATTTCCATTGCGCTGCAGCGGCGTACGCGGCGTACGCGTCGTAGTATGAAGGAACCCGAAAAATTCATATCTTTGTTCAAAATAATTCTCCGCATCACCAACTTGCTCACACCGATTGCACACTACGTCAGCACTCATAGTACCGATCCTGTATTTTCCTCATTTAGAAGTCGAGAAAACGAGAATCTTCATGTTCATGAAAAAACTAAGCTATGCTACATATACTGCTTCTACTCATGTAATTGTATACTACAAGCCCTTAGGAGTATAAGAGTAGTCTTTCAGTTTTCCATAGGCCCCAGTTTTCAAAAACTACCGAATTTAGCTCTCCTCACTTGAGTGTTATGCTAAAACTAATATTTCTCGAATGTTTAATGCTGAAAATTTACGGTTATACTTTTAAGAAATTGTGCTGTACAACTGAGTGAAAACAGCAGAGCTTCGTTTTGTATAAAACACAGCAATTTTCTTTTTCTTGATTCCTATATGAAGCAAAAATATGAGAATGGTACATGTGAGTGTCTGATGTAGTGTGTGATTTTTATGAGCAAGTTTGAGATGCGGAGGATTTTTTTAAACTTTGAATTTTTTTGAAAGATATGAATTTTTCGCGATTTTTCAAGCCTTAGTGCGACTCGATTCTGGAGGCATAATCACACTGAGTCGAAGCTTGTGCGAGCTTTTGCAAAACATCTTGTAGAGCTTGCTTTGCTTTATCAAACGGTGCCCTGGACCCCTATTGAAAATGTGAAGTGTACGACTTATCACCAGAAGAAGTTAGATTTCAAGACTTATGTTCAACCTGATATTTAATCAAATAAGATAAACGGTTCGACATTTTTCTGAGGAAATCAGAGACAAAGATATTAACTAAAAAACGCTTTGTCAATCTTTAATGGTACTACATGAGAGCAAGTTGGTTTTGGAACTTTTTCAACTGTCTACTCTTCTCTTGCTTTGTGAACACCACCTTCTAGTAATCTCGGGTTCTCCTAAACAATATTTACTCGTGAGTTATAATCAAAAAGTGGCAGCAAGTTATTACTTTTACGATTTTACTCCTTCCTGTCTGTTTGTAATCAATGCAGCAATTATGAGCTGCCGGTCGACGATGTTTCTTACAAAACATCCCATTGCATAGACAACGTATATGTTGCTCTGTCAGTCCGAGCTTGCGATGACAAAACTGTAAATGATATTTATCATTCAATGTCGCTGGGTCTCGAGAAATTACCTGGCAGGCCGTTTTGGATGATTCTCTGCGAGCTTCTTTGATTTTCATTAGTTCTTCCATACTTGACGGAGGCAGTGACATTGGTGATTGAATCAACATCAACTCTTCGACGGATTCTGGTGGCTCGAAAAAGTTCTGTGAAATAATCCATTGAGAAAAGTTTTCTTAAAAAAACAGCATTTTTGAGGTAATCACTGATAATTTTGAATTTAATCAGTACACCATTTGGAAAACTACAGAAGGCATACCTTTATACGCTTATCTGTCAAATAATTATCTGGCTCATAGATTTTTACTGGCGATCTAGAACGGACATTTGGAGAGTTTGCGGCAGAAGATGGCGCGGAACTGAAAATGGCAAACTATAGTAAATTCATAAGTTCTGCTCCTGCTTTTATTCACCTCGAATTATCAGGTGAAGACAAATCTGTGTCTGACAAAAGACGAGTCTTTTTTTGTCGAAGTTTGCGAAGGAGTCTCTATAAAATTTCACGATCATTTTCATAATCACGATCACGATCACCTAGCTGTGACCAAACCCACTCTCATCTTATTTCTCGTGAGTTCATGTTCCATCTGCTTCGCTGGGGACCATTCTGTATTATGGTCATACTTGGGCAATTCAAACTTGCGTGAATACATCATTGGTCTACTACAGTTGTACACTTTCTTTCTTGCTAGTCACAGCTCTCAAAAAAAGTGAACCAACCCTCGAAGTGTTGTCATTGTTTTGATTGTATTTCGCAATGTCGGCATAGGACTTTGATGCATCACCATCGGTAGAAACAACATGTTCATGTTCATACCATTATCTCTGAACAATCAAATCTCAAGTTTGCTGCGCAGCCAGATAGGCTCACCTCGAGATTTTCGAGCCGGTGCTCATTTTTACGTTCATCGTTAAACTACAGTCTTTATTTATTCCATAACTGCGGATTGGCGCATTATCGTTCCTGCAGTATACTTCTATGCTGAAGATTGAAACGGAAAGTCACGGATTAAAACTGATTTGGAAGATTGGTAGATCTGCGCGTCTGATCAGTTCTCTTTTAGATGAGGCTTCAATTTGCCATTAGAGATCACGGTATCAAATTTATCAAAAAAAAAACTTTGGATTTGAGCGTTCGTAAGTTCGCTTTCAAAAGAAATGTTTATCTACTGGACGTTAAGAAGACGGTCTGGCATAGCCCGTAAATCACTAAGCCATCCTTACCAAAAATGCAGCGATGTCAGTTATGATACCCCTACAGTAGTTTCAGTGGAATCGTCAGTAGCTGCTATTTTTGATCGAGCTGACAGGAAAACGTCTAGCGAATCCATCATTTGTAGGTACAACCTAACGAATTTTAACCAGATCTCACGATGGAAATCCGCGTTCCCCTGCAGACTTTCCCTGTGGCAAAACAATAAAACCCCATCTGTCCTTGCTTTAATCAGTGAAAATTTGTTTTCTTTATACAACTCAAATTACAACTCATACACGACACAATTCGGATAGAAAACATAGAGGCTCTACCGGAGATTACGGAAACTCTCGTTGCATCGCAGTATCTACGGGCTCCGGCAGGGTCTCCGGTGTTTTTTTTTGGCAGAATATGTGCTGTACTGTATCACTCTTCAAGGTGGGTAAATTTTGAATCAAATGTGACTAAACTCGGCTCGACGCCGCACATCTGAATTCCCTCGATTACGGTAGGCATACGGTGTGTGTCGGTTTTCGGCAGAGTAAGGCATATGCGTGTTCTAATCAGCACGCTGAGTAATTTTTTACTTACCCTCGAAAATCTGCAAATGTTAACAATTCTACTTATCTATCGTATCCAGGCATGCATTCTTTACATCAAGATGCGCTGCGTCAAGGTCATTAAATGGTGCCCTTTAACTCGGATTTCTTTACCTTAAACTGAGTAGCGATGCGACACCAATTTTGACAGTTCAAAGTCCGCGGTTTCCACAAAATATGTGAGGTATTGTACATGTCACAAGTCATTATTCTCATCTATCTCTGCCTTCTTCAAAAAAAAAGAAACTTTGACTCACTTGAGTTCGACATTGTTATACAATAGAATCTGTTTGTCTACCGAAATATCTGTTGCGTCAGAAACAATACTTTTCAATTCGGAGACTCGACATAATGCTGGGACAAGTATTCTTGCCTGAAAGATTTGTGGTATCCACAAGGTCTCGTTTTTCAATCCTCTTTCACTAGCTTTTTTCGTCTAGTTTACCTAGAAACAGTTCTTGTGCTAGACATCGTAGGTTTTTGAATTGATTTACAAGATTTAGTAAACAAAGTAGTTGGATTACCGCCGTTACGCCTTCCATCACACTGTGAATTGTTATTTCAAGTAGATCGCTAGGTGGTTCTATAGTTATTCTTGGTGAAAAATCTTTCGGAGAACGACTTGAGTGCCCTGAAGCAGTATTCCGAGACATTCTCGTCATCAAAACATTTGCAAGCTAAATCACCTGATTGGGTACGCTCACTACATGTATCTGAAATACAAATTCTGTGAGATGCTTTGAGATCTATGAGTAGGGCATGGTACTTTGACGATCTCGATCTGAATTCGATTTGGAACCACTCATCTTACCAAAAGCGTAGAAATGAAGCTCACTAGCTAATGTATTTATTATTGCAGAGAGGAGAGAAAAACAAAAATATTTGTTGTAAGCGGCATTGTATGAAATGAATGACCAATTCAGAAACCCAAGAGATGTCATGGTCTTGGCTATACCTCACGCGATTTCGGTAGCGACGCAATTTGGCAAGACTCTAATTGTACAGGGTGCGGCAAAAGTCTGGGAGCCTAACTTTGCAGTATTGCAATACGAAGGTACTGGTGGTTTTGATTTCAGTTTTATGCCACATGATGCTGCGGTCATCCTCTACAACACTATATTTGGCTGGAAATGGCTGCCATATGTTTTTGTAAGAATGCAAATACCAAACTAGTACTTTTGCAAAGCGAAAAAATCAGAATTTGTAGTATTTACAGTTTTTGCTATAGCTAGAGATGCTGTTAACATTTCATAAAACTTCGATGCACACAACATAGAAGAGGCTTTGCGCTATTGTATCCTAGTTTTGCTTTTGCCAGGAGCTGTTCTTGCATAAACTGAAAATAAAAGTTTGCGAATGTTACCTACGCGCCGGTGGAAATCCGTCTTCAGAACAAATTTAAAAGCTATAGAATGCTCAACAGGCACTGAGACCAAGGCTGTATTTTTTGCATACGTCTTTCAAATTAGAATCTATTGAATTTCTGCCATGTGAACACTTTTATACTTTTTAAACGATAATTTTAAGTTTTTATTCGCGCGATTGGAGCCAAAAGTCCGGTATGCGACGTACACATGCTTCTAATTGAAAATCCAATATTTTTATTCCTAAGCAATGCAAAAAGTTCCTTTGGAAGTATGTTGTAGATAAAAGCTTGCTGTATCTGCTGCACTGCACATTTGTCAAGGTAAAAGAAGCAGTTATTGTGAAGGCGTGGGGCGAATTCCATTACGACTACCTGCGTGCCATGACAGGTGAACTTGCCAAGATTTGTAGGGCTGCGGAAGCCAAAAGAGGCAGTTTTGCAAATCAAGAACTGGGCTGTATCTGCAATGGTTCGAATTATGTGTGCGCCAAATTTTTCGTTTCTAGGTACTTCCCTTCTCGTTTTGTACAGAAAAGTACTAGGCTCCCAGACTTTCGCCGCACTCTTTAAATCATCATCATTACTGTGTAATCATCATTACATCAAGTACTGTGCGCTGCATATGCGCATTATCGGAGAGAGCGAAGAAACTGAAGAGGGAGTAGGCAAGCAGGCGTAGGCGTGACGCAAACCCCAGCAACGCGGATTCCCGCCTTGCCAGTTTTGGCCTGATTGGAATTGGGACAGACTGTACGTAACTCATCGTGCGCGCATTCTAAAATATGCAAAGGGTAGAGCATTTTATCAATCTATGAAGGTTGTGCAAAGTATGCATTTCCGGCCTGCCAGTATTGATTTGGTGGCATCTGGTAAATTGCCAGACCGCGTGGCTACTGAAATCGCGTGGATATGGCCAATGTCTAACGATTACTCATGAATCATCCGCAGATGCCGCCAACTTCCTGCAGTCTTGCTGTACGCATGCTATAACCTTGTAGACAGTATCCTCGTAAATTAGGGTATTCGGACATCTATTGTAAGTCTAAAACCATTCGAAAGCATAGACTACTTCCAGCTGAGTTGAACTTGAAAATGAAGTCGTCTTAAACGGATTGCTTTTTTTTGCGAAAACGTATATTCTGGTTTACACTTTATGGGATTGGTCTTCTTGCCAGCTAAACTTTGGTGACAAAAGATATGAGTTATGGATTGGTATTCAGAAACACAGTCTCAACATCTATAAGATCGCAAATCTTCATCCCATGATGCCAACAAAGTATGTCACAGCTAAAAAACGTGTTTTCTTTGAATTCCTGAACACGTAGCTGTCAGATGATAGCATCGCTTGCAGGTTTTTCGACAACGAGAACGGCTATCGCTCTTTGCTAATGCGTTCCACCGCTATGGCCATGAATAAGCACCGGATGCAATCAAATCTTTTGGTGACTGGTGACCAAAACGGTGTTGTAACCGACGAGTTGTGTCAGATCAGACCGAGAAAGTAAATATTAATTCCTTGAATGATGCCACTGAGCCCTGAACTGGGTTGTATTGGAAGATCTACACGAATTTCTAAAGTTCTCAACTCGTAGCTCTTTCAACGAGTGAATCCTACAAGCTTAGTAAACTATATTACAATCTTCACATTCTTCGTAGTACTAAACGTACTCAATTTTTGCACGAGGAGAACGATTTTTGGTAATTTCCGTTATCCGGACCCATTGTATCAAAGAAGGATATTGCTTCCTTCATATTGCTTCCTTTCTTGTACCGCATTTGGCCCCAACAGGACGGATTGTCAACCTTGTGCCACGCGTCAAAAAAATTTGACATGTCATCCACATATTTAACAGGTTTTACGAAGAATTTGCATTGCCCTACTTGGCGACGTTTCAATCTGTTTTTTAGTCAATGATAGCCTATTTTTGATCAAACATTTTCAAAAATCAACGCTGTTATAATAATGACGTCATTCTGTTATGAATGAATAGATTAGACCTGCTCTGAATAGAGAAGTGGGCTAGGTTCGATCATCCAAGCGGCGAAACAAGCAGCAGCGAGATACTTCGAGCCATCATTCATAGTCTTTCCGGGCTAAATTCGCGTGGCGAAAAATTTGAAGAGAAAAGCATTTTTGAATGCTGAAAGCAATCAAGATTTTCTGCTAGAAATTCTAGACAGTTATACTGACGCATTCGCGACTGAACGAACAATGTAAAAACTGTTTCTACTTCAAAATAGTAATCAAAGAAGGCATAAAACAGGTAGAACCTCACAAAACACACCTCTCGATAACATCTTTGAATCGAGCGCTCTTATCATTAGTCAGAATTGATTTATGACTACTTGGAGGGGCATAGAAGTTTTATGTATGCTATTCCACTCCACAGGAATGATGGAAGTCATGTCATACGCGTTTCCGCGAAACACAGCACATCAAAGACTTTCAAACTCATTGCTTCTGAGGAAACAAGATTTTTTATGTGATTTTTTATGACTAGACCTTTCACTCCACTTCGCCAAAAGACCCATTCCTTGCCGTCACTAGCCACTACTGGAGTCATTACGCTATAAACTGCGGTTGTAATCTAGAAGAGCCTGTAAGATAAGTCATACAGCAATCGTGTAATGTGATGTGATGAACGTTTAAGATGACACGGCTTGTCCTTAAGTGGAAAAGGCATTCACTGATGGCGTTTCTGGCGTCTTTTTATTGGCAGGAGAGGACCATTACGATTTAACATACCAATCCAGCAGGTATCTAGAGGGAAGAGCAACAAAAAGATTCTACTGATGAAGGTGCGTGGCGTTAGCCATGCCCTCCGAAAGATGTTATGGCATGCTTCCCAAAATTTTTGCGGGCCCCCAACCCCGAAATTTTAGAAAAAGGGGCCTCTATAAAGCTAAAACTATTTTTTAAAAAATTAGAATTTTTTTTGATTATCTACAAGTATAAACAAGTCACTTGCACATTTTTATAACTCATGTAAGTAACTTTAAATTTCACAACACATCCCCGTAAAGTGCGCCCTTTTTCTACCGCCCCCTTCGGTAACTGCAATATAGAGAGGAAATCTTACATGAATGAAATAGTTTGGACAAGCATGGTCAAAACATATCGTAATTTATATGGGCCAAATGGACGCTGGCATCTCAAAACGAAGTATGCTACCGTGATCAGGTGCGTTTACATTACATGATTTGCCATCATAGGTTAAAGAGGTTGATACCAAGCGATCAGTTGAAGGAGTCCCATCTGTGCAAAATTTGGTATATTTGCCAATGAAATTTTTTGATTTTTTTTCACAAACGTGACCGTGGAGCTGCACAAGGAGGCTAGGATTTTCCAGATCAGAAATTGCGAAGACAAGTTGGTCACGAATTATGGGTATCTAACTTTATACGATCCTTAATATTCCTGTACCCATGAAGTCTTTTGCCGATTTTCACGTTACCTATCATTCTGAAGAGCGGGGTTCAACTTAGGTTACGGTATGGAGCGAATCACCGACCACTCTTCGCTACGATAGGATCGCGGTACGAATTATGGAGGGGTTTGAGCTTTAAGGGCCATATACTAGGTTCCAAAAGTTCTGTCCGATTTCTAGTTGCCTTATTTCAACGCAGCTAGTTTCTTAGAGTTTTGTACTTGTTGTAGAAATAACGGTATCATCTGAAAGTAATTTTCTTGCACTTTTTAATGCTCACTAATGCTTGACAAAAAATCTTCTCAGTGATGAAATTCCAAGCCCCGAATTCAAACTATCAAATGCTGTCATGCTCAAGAAAAACTTTCAGTGAAGAGAATTCCTGCAGTACTCGTGAAATTAATGTAATATTTTATAATGAATCAAGGTGTAATGTGCAACATGTGCACACTTTATCTCCAACAAAGCGAACGTCTTACTTTTTTAATTTTTATTCAAGGATGAATGACAAATTCAGTTATATAGAAAGTAACAACTATCTACGTATAGTGAACGGTGCAATACTAGATAATGCATACGATAGAGTAAGGCCCCGGTCAGATTTCACGCGACTTAATCGTCGCGATCTAATCGCCAAGATTTCCATTCATTTTCATTTCACATTTAAAAATTTCGGGCTGGAAAAGTATCACAACCGAATGCAAGTTGATCGGCATGGAATGATGTTGTAACAGTTGTCTCGTCGCGATTCAGTCGCGACGATCAAATCGCGTGAAGTCTGCCGGGGCCTAAAGCGAGAGCAAGCGGGGACTATCGGCAGTTAGCTTTCTTCATTCGCAACAGCAAGAAAAAATCAAGCTCGCCAAAATTTCTGTGCAGAAAAGATAGCTCGAATTTTTTTTAGACATGAAAGAATCTTTGAAGTATAGGCTACTTAATGCTGGCAGCCAAATATGTCAACTTATCCTTATATGGAAGCATTAGTACGTCAAAGTGGATGGTTTTGGAAAAAACTTTGCAAAATTCTTTAACTTTTATCTTCTCTCTCACTAGCTTTCTTTACATGGGATACTGTGCCTATGATAGATGTAACCTCGCCTAATCCAATGAAATTTGATTTGTGCAAAAATGCTGATTTTGAAGAGAGATATAACATTTTTGATCAGAAAATTTGCAAATCGGACAGAACTTTTGGAACAACCTAGTATTGCGCCAAAAAATCATCCAAACAACTTCGAAACTCTAAAACTACGTTAACAGTCGTTGACTTGGAAAATGCTTTACCGCATCGTTTCGTTTCTATTTCATGCAAAGTAAACCTTTTAATGTGCCTTCTCATTTTGTCTAAAAACATTTATATCATTTGAAAAGCTTGGAGAACCCCTAGAAAATTGAGCAGTGAGAACAAAGTGCGTGAGAACCCTCCTATGCAGTTCTCAGATTTTTCTTGTACCCTAAAAGCATATAAGACCTCCTCACAGACAAATCCGTTGGAAGATTAGTCCGGTACATAGAGACCGCTTTGGACTTAGGATAGTCATAATGGAAAAAGAACTTATGTAGAGCGGGCTTAATGGATGACGGACTAATTTGATTCAGAAAAACGGCCTTCTTTGACACGGTAGCTTATTCGCGATGGCGTACGCTCAAAATTCTGTAGTATTTTTGCAATGGAATGCGATAGATAATTCGCTTTATATTGTTAATTTGAGTCGCAGGCACCTCTTCATAGCTGCTATTGAAGATAGACAGAATTTATCGCTGTAAGAGAAATATTACGATCAGGAATGCGCATTTATTTTTGGACACCCAGTAGATCATGCATGCATTGAAGAAGCACTCTTATATAGAAATCTTACCTGGCTTCAGGAATTGAGATTAAATTTTCACTATCAAGGGACTCGTCAAAGATACGGTCAATGACCACGGGTCCGGTGTTATTTTGAAAATACTAGAAATCATGTTAAGAACTCATGAAAACTGTTTCTAGGCCACTTTATTCAGTCGCTCATATTTACATCTATGGCAAGGCTGGGCACCAGCTGGCACGGGCCAAGCTGAATATCGTTTTTGGGACGAAAAGCAAAAGGGATATCGTTTTTGTGGCCGAAAAGACACAAAAATTGCGAAGTTTTTTTAGTCGACATTTCGTTTCTTTAAGGGTTTTTAGGCGTTTAGGGTTTAGGATCAAAGGGGGGGGGGGACTTCGTAAGAAATTTTCAAGATCATAGGGGACTTCTTTTGAAGTTTCCCCTGGTGCCAGCTCGTGCAGAGTCCTGATCTATGGGCGAAATATGCTACTCCTTAGCTACAAATAAGGCAGAACTTCTTCATTTCCAGTCAGCTGAATGAAGCAAAGCTTCTCTATCGAGAACTTTCGTCTAAACATCTTGCATCTTATATGGGCCAGTCCCTTCCAAGAATCTTGTGTATAGGATGTAAAGCTATTGACACCAAACTAGCGCCGAATCGACTAGCTCAATTACCAAGCTACTGGTTTAATCGCAAACCTTCCAGTCTGGATTATGGCTCCTAGTTGTATGTGCAATTTCGGTGCTGAAACGGATTCAATTGTAAAACCTGCCCTGTCCCCTTATTTGAGCCTTGCCTTTTTTATACCAAAAAAACCAGCATCCATAAAAGTCAGCGAGTTAGATAAATTTGATGTGAGCCCGAATCGCGCAGTCGGATTTCTAGCGCAAGCTTACAGAGAACACTGAGTCAAAATTTGTCCAATTCGTAATACAGTATGTAATTTGAAGACCAATTCCATCACTTGTCACTACATTTTTACGTCCTAATCAGGTCCTACATTATCGTTGAGAGGTCTCACTGTTATTCATAAGGAATAAAAGATGTTCCATAAATAAATAAATGGGTGAGCTAAACATATTCTTTGGAGACAATAGATCAAGAATAAATCAATCGTATCCTCATTGGTAACTGTTATGACTCGAAAAACATTCATGGACTTTTTAAATACCATGAAGTCTTCTTCAATTTTGTCTGGTTAAAAATACTTTTGAGATAATAAATTGTCCTCTTCACAGCTCCGAACAAAACTTGCTGTTTTCTTACCTCTCTGATAAATGATAAGGGATTTATCCACCACCTATTTTTTCTTGTAATTCAAACTGATTTTGGATGTTCAGGCAGCATTTGATTTTGCTTTTGGTTTGAGTCTTGTATCCTTTTGTTTTTAATCAAGCATTGTAAAATGACTATGCTGTTGGCATTTCTTACAATAGCAGTTATTGACTGTTTCATTATCACTCATCTCTTTATACTTTGGATAAATACCATTTAAAATTTTTTGTCCTGTTTTTTACAGGATATATCTTAGAAAGGAATCATGTACGAGTTCAAAGAATCGTGTTACTTGACCCGCTTCCAAGATTCTTTCTGTGTGTCCTTGAAACTGGTTACAGCCTTGAGAACTAAGCTCCCTTTGTTTCTGATCAAACTAAAGCGGGTTTTTACTCTTGGTTTCAAGCTGTATTAGAAAGTCACAACATCTTTGGAAAATGTGACTTCTTTGACAATGACAAAAAAAAACTTCGAATGTGTTAAATGTGCTATGAAACTTTCTTTTTGGAAAAACTCATTCTTTTTGGTTTCTTGTCTTGAATCTACCCGCTTCTTCTTCTCATTTGTACAATTGTAAGCCAACGCTGGTGCCGCGGAATTGCTCTAAACCTTTGAAAAATTCTTCTTTAAAAGTGTAAAAAATGGACTCAAATGTGCTAATTGTAATCTTTTCCCCAAACACCTTCACTCAAATCTTAAATGCCAGCTTATTCTACATTTACGTTGTTTTAATGCACCTTTAAATGTTTGCTAAATATTAGTGTGCAATTTACAAGTTACACTTCGCAAGTTTTATATAATTATTATGAAAAATGAATTAGACATAAACTGGAAAGGAAATTTCGCTCACCTTTTTCTGCTATCTTTTGATAGTTTTGACGTTGATGGTAGAATTGGTGAGCGCTGACAACATTTCTTGCGTGGAAAATGGTCGTAGAGAGCGAAAACCAAAACTTGCTAAAATGCTCTCTACGGCTATTTTTCAACGCGAAAATGTTGTTAGCAACGCAGCGGTACGAATCATGAAACCTACTAAACTAACTGAAGCTATAACCAGTCTGATCTGTGGACAAGACGATAAATAGCCACAGGTTTGAATTGAATCCCGCGAAGAGGATCTCGAAATTACTTGACGTCGAAGCAATCTGTTCAGAGATGCACATTAGGGAAAGGGTCATGCAGGAGACTGGTTTTGCTAATTGCATAGTGCATTCTTGCAATTATCACGCTTAAGAAACCATCAGAAAACACAATAGAATTTTTTTTACTGGTTAGCTTAGCGTTTCTTGGGCTAATGACTTTTTCGCACCATTTCGAAGGTCACAGCTGCTTTTTTTCTGGCTAAAATTTTACCCGCACAATTTCCGCAAAGTCCAGCGCATTTTTTTTTTCAGCGCCGAATGCACTTAATGGGGATGTGCAAGTGACAAAAGGCACTCCCACACCTATCGCTGTGTTTTTCATCCAACGCTTCTTGACTCCCTATCCAGTTTAGGGGCGTGTCAAGCCCCTATTTATACAGCAGCGTTCGCCACTTGATCTGATAGCTTTTGTACGGCCTCCTTTCGCCAGGACCTTGCCCCTTTTAGTAGCCCTACTTGGTCTTAAACCATTCGGCTCCTCATTGTTCAACAAAAAAAAGCTATACCGATGGCTAACGCTTTCCAGCAATTTTCAGTAGTCGCCTCATTAAGATCCATTATTTGAAGATTCAAACAAGAATGTATCATCTCCGGTCCTAATCATCTAGGAAATCTTAAAACGCTAGATTTTGCATTTTAACTGGCAATGTGCTTCCACCTCCTCATCCATATGTTTTTCTTATACTATCAGTTGTTTGCAAAAAGTTGGATGGCCAATGAGATTTTTTTTAAAGTTTTTATTTTGCAAAATTTAGCAATACTTGTACCCGTCAGTTATGTAAGATATTGATAGAAACAATGTCAATAAAGAATGTAAAAATTTTACTGTATTTTCAAAAAAAGAACTCAGTTGTTAGAACCGCGTGGCGGTCTATGTATTTTCAACATGTGTACGGAAAAATGGCCTAGAATTTTTTTGCATCGACTTTCCGCTTAAGTATTTCTTGATAATCAAGCTTGATAACTCGTTAATAATGTCACAAAACGTTGTAGTCTTTCTTCTCTTCTTCTTCTTCTTTTTCTTTCAGTTATCTGCAACCTATGGACTTGAAGCCTAATGATATTCAGATTTGGTATCTGCCTAGGAAAACTCTGAAAAATGAACCGCCAATACACAAGTTCATTTTTTTCTGAGAATTTGACAAAATCTTTCCAATGTCCATTTACACTTTTGCTTATCGTTTGTATGTTGGAATACCAGTTGCATACTTACGATGCCCACCGAATAAATCCATATGATGCTGCAAATTCTTCTGCGATCCCAGATTGCCCTAATCTTCGCTACGAAAAAACCTGAGACAAGGACCAGCACTGCATTGTAGCACAGGCTGCTATCTTTTCTTCAAGTTTTGATTGTGTCTGAAGGTGGTTTTAACGTTCCTTTTTGAAATTGATAGTATCAGAGCTTATGATGCTGTTCTTAATTTGATACAAAATTTTCAACCTTATTCTAGCTCTGCCAATGGCACAACACTGACAATGACTTGCTTCCAAAAAATGCACATAAGTGAGAGAAAATTAGCAAGAATAGTGCAGTTCTGAACGTAACAAATGGTTATATACTTTCTAGAAATTTATGCTAGACAATTAATAATAAATTTCAATGGAATCAAAAACTTCTGCAAGGTTGAACAATTTCCAAAGTCCGTGCAAGTTCTCATAAGACTCTTGTTGCAGTGTTTTATACGATAAAATAAGAGAATTGCAGGAAACGAAATCCGCCATCCTACTACTCCGTCTTTATTAACAACTAGCTGGCTTACCCCGGCTCCGCCGTATCCGGACCAAACTTGGCACACATACACCTCGGGCCCCGGCGGGTGTCACAGTCCACTTTTCGTTATCGATCGATGTCGATTTTACCGATTTTTATCGATTTTTTTGCAGAGTTCACCTACAGGGCTAGGAGTTGGCACAGGGGGGGGGGGGAAGTGAGCATGGGGATTCCGAATACAATATTAGTTTTCAGAATTATCGATTACTTTTATTGATTTTATCGATTTTTTTGTAAATTTTGACATGCGAGGCTGGGATTTTGCACAGGGGGGTAATCGAGCATGCTGATTACGAACACAATATTAGTTTTCAGGATCGTCCATTACTTTTATCGATTTTATCGATTTTTTTTGTAAAGTTTGACCTGCGGGGCTGGGAGTTTGCACAGGGGGGGGGGGGTAATCGAGCATGCAGATTACGAATACAATATTAGTTTTCAAGATCGTCCATTACTTTTATCGATTTTATCGATATTTTTAAAATTTGAGCTAGGAGGCTGGAATTTGGCACAGGGGTGTAATCGAGCATGCTATGCTCGATTACCCCCCTGTGCTAACTCCCAGCCCCCTAGCTCAAACTTTGCAAAAAATCGATGAAATCGATAAAAATAATCGATAATCCCGAAAACCAATATTGTATTCGGAATCCCCACGCTCGATTACCCCCCTGTGCTAACTCCCAGCCCCCTAGCTCAAACTTTGCAAAAAATCGTCAAATCGATAAAAATAATCGATAATCCCGAAAACCAATATTGTATTCGGAATCCCCACGCTCGATTACCCCCCTGTGCTAACTCCCAGCCCCCTAGCTCAAACTTTGCAAAAAATCGTCAAATCGATAAAAATAATCGATAATCCCGAAAACCAATATTGTATTCGGAATTCCCATGCTCGATTACCCCCCTGTGCCAACTCCCAGCCCCGTAGCTCAAACTTTGCAAAAAAATCGATAAAATCGATAAAAGTAATCGATAATCCTGAAAACCAATATTGTATTCGGAATCCCCATGCTCGATTACCCCTCTGTGCCAACTCCCAGCCCCGTAGGTGAACTCAGCAAAAAAGTCGATAAAAATCGTTAAAATCGATATCGATCGATGACGAAAAGTAGCCTATGACACCCGCCGGGGCCCGAGGTGTATGTGTGCCAAGTTTGGTCCGGATCGGTTCAGAAATGGAATTTTCTATTCGGAACATACGTACACACATACATACATACATACATACATACATACAGACAGACAGACAGACATACAAACAGACATTCAGCTTTATAAATAAGATGGGCAACTTTGTTTGAAGACTCTCAAATAATTTCTTTTTCAGATGTCCGCGAAATTTGCGGGCTACTGTGCCATAGGATTTTCCAGCATAGCGCTGGTTATGGTGAGCCTGTTCGTACCTGCACTATGGAATAAAATCAATCACATTACACTTGATTTGGAAAAGGTAAAAACTAAGCACATTGCCCTAATTTCCTTTCGGGATGTGCCGGTTTTCAGGATATGTTAGAGTTCCGACATCTGCAAAACGGAGTTTGGACAAACATGAAAGGCGAAAGAGTGGTGGCTCAGGCCATAGCCAGAACAAAGAGGCAGAGCTACAACTGCAGTAAGTGATCTTGAGGTAAAATTTGGAACTTGATTTCAACTTAATTCCTTAGATTGCAACGCCAATGCTAATTGTCCTCCTGGACCACCAGGAGTACCCGGAACACCAGGTTTGGATGGAGCACCAGGCCTGCCTGGTGCTCCTGGAGCGCCGGGAATGAGCGGTGTTATGCCATCAGTTGTGATGGACCATCAAGCTCACTGCCGCATGTGTCCCAATGGGCCACCAGGCTTCCCGGGCCCTCAGGGGCTAGCAGGGCCTCCTGGACTTGATGGCCCTAGCGGTACTGATGGCATGCCAGGACCAGATGGACACCCGGGAATGCCTGGAAATCCGGGACTGCCAGGCGAAGTCGGAATGCCTGGGAAACCCGGACCACCTGGAGACAAGGGCCGTGATGGTGCTACGATGGGTAAAGGGCTTCCGGGAGAACCTGGGGAGCGTGGACCTATGGGACCACCTGGTTTTCCTGGACCGGAAGGAGGAGCTGGAAATCCGGTAACATCAAACTATTTTACTGATCAATATTTGCAAAGTACGTGTTTAGGGTATACCTGGCAATCAAGGACCTGCAGGACCTACAGGAGAAGTGGGGCCAGAAGGTCCACCAGGTTTCGATGGACCATCTGGACCTATGGGTATGCCAGGAGAGGACGCCAGTTATTGTCATTGTCCTGCAAGAACCAAGTCGAAAGTCTGAATCTTGTGGCATTTTTGGCTCAATAAACGACTTTTGGCATTTAGTATTTTACCATTTTTGAGAATATATGCTTGTGCTATTTTTAGTTGACTGAGCAGTTTCTGAACAGATTTCTGTGAATAAGGGCCAATCGATCCAGTATAGCTAGAGAAGGTTCTAGATCGCAAACCTCTGCCAATCGGTTGAGCTTTCTTGCGCTTCTTTAATTCTCCTTGCGGAGCGGAGATTTGGCAGACGATGTTTTTGGACCTCTAAGCGCTGCTTGTTTCAAACAACATCTCTTGTTTGAATGCACCTCGCGAGTCTTTGTGTACGTGTTATGGTGTGGCTGTGGTTTCGATTCAAAGTCCAAAATTAACGACTTCCACAACATTGACTCTGATGTACTTTTGTCACCAAAGATTTTCGTGAAGCAGGGAATAGTGCAAAGCATTTTTTGCACTGCTGATACCACAAATTACTTTGCACATTTCTGTCACGCTATGAATGAGCAAGGAATGCTTTGAATTTCCGTAACTGTAGATCCGACTTTGAGCCAGCTCTGAAAAATAAAAAAACCAAAGATGAGAATTATCAGTGTTCAAACACAACTTAGTAGCAGCCTTACATCACCATTGCCTGAAAACACTGATCCATTTTCAAATTTTAGACATGCAAATGCATAATCAACAAAAAGGAAGATGCCAGCTTGCATTGAATTTCGATCTTTGTATGGGCCATCAAAAGCGCTTTACTTAATATGATACAAAACCTGTCCGTCCTTGATAAATTACTCACCAAAGATTCGATGACTAGTGTGGAGAGAAAACGCTGATAGTGCAGTAAGATCACGTTCGCATTACCACTTTCAGCGATGTTACCTACAGCATTCAAGGATTAAAAAGTAACTTGTTTCATGGTATTTTACTCGGTCCACATACAATCATATCAGTCGCGGACCCTAACGTGTCTTTTGGTTGTGCTCGGACTTTGAATTCTTGGACTGACCATCCGCGGCCACTTATCAATTTATGGTTCATTTTCAAAATCGTGACGACGAGTTGACTGCGGTCCTTGCGCACATAGGAGCATAAAACACCCATACAAAAAGGCATCACCCCAATGCTCATCTCAGTCACTTTCAGTATCTAAATGCTATCATATGTTAGCAAAAAAACTATTTGATAAGAGAGAAAAACCAAGAAATTGGAATGCGTGCGTGTCGCGCGCGGTCGCGCCATCGTCAACGATTTTTCAAATGCCCCATACCATTATTTCACGCGTACAAGGCGCGGGGGATTTTATCCCAAAATTGACCAGCCCAAATACTCCAAAGAACTTCGCAACCAAAGGACCCTATGCCTTGCTGTATATTGCTTAAGAGAATCGTACGGCATAAGGATCGCTCTCCGAAATAATTTAAAGCGGCTGAGGGGCTTAGTCGAAAAATCGAAAAAGGTGCGCCTTGTACGCGTGAAATTAGGGTACTTGAAGATTTGCAGACATGTTATTGCGAAGGAAAGCTCGGAGGCTTTAACTGTTTTCAGGGCCCCACAACACAAAAAAAACCAGAGCGAGCCTGGAGAGCCTTACTGGAGGGCTCTCAGACTTTCTTCATCGAAAAAAGCCTCGTTCTTTATCGAGCACCGTCTATATCTTATTTCGGTAGAGCAGCTGCCTTGATTGGCGCCCAGTATTTTTGGCAGACCCGGCCTTACTAGGCCATGGTCACCAGCTTTAGAAAAATACCCAAGAATTGTGAAGTTGAGTTATTTACAAGCAATTTAGTCTCACAAGTACAAGAAGCAACTTTCTCCCTTTTCAAGCAAGTCTTCGGGCACAACTGTGCAAAATGGTTGCTCTCTCACACAATTCTTTTGGGCGCGTCGTCTACTAGTGAAATTAGGGTACTATACACACATCCTGGCATACGACTACATGAAAGTCTAAAAAAATTTCCGAGACTGTGACGCGAAAACGTTATCAAAATTCTTCTACAGACAGTCACTGAGTAATATGATTGAGAAGTATCCTATTTCCAAGTGCACTAATCCCACGCAGCTACTTCAAAAGCAAGCAGACCCGGGCGCATGATTGCGCTGAGAAGCAAAGCGGTCGCTTTCCAAGGGACCGGCCACACTATTCTTGGAGGTTATTCCTGCGATTCCTGTAATTCCTGCAATTCCTGTGATTCGTGGACTTCCGATGGCCGCACTACGGAGGGCTTTACGAATGGGATGCATTGTTTTTTTTCGCAATATACATTGTTGCGGGACTCGTAGGAATCGCAGGAATCACAGTACTATAGCCTGTCCATAATATTTCCACAGCTAATGCGCCCTATGGCGAAACTCCCACTCTCACGCGGATTCCTTTAGCGTATTTGCCTTACAAGGGAAGTCTGTTTAGTCAAAGTGGCCTTTTTAACACGTTGACGACCGTGTGCATACGCGCGTATGCACGCTGTGAATCCCTTTATTTTTTGTTCTTCAGTTTTCATGTGTAAGCAAAAGTTCCAAAGTAACCTACGCAGTAATAATACTGGTGGTCCGATTGTCATATAGAACACTGGACATCGCGGTAGCTACTCAGGAGTCTAAACCACAGATTTAAATATTCAGTCTATTTTGATGTAGTCCAAAATGGCTCGGTCGTCAACGTGTTAAGTGAGTCCTGTATACCACATTGAAGAATAAAAAAGTTGGTCCCAAATTTCTCTTCATTACCTGTCAAACGCTTCTGGACGCCGAGTTATGAGCTTTTTCTGGGATTGAAAATTGAATGCGCAACTCGAGCAAAATCCGTATAGATTGGTTAAATAATCCAGCTTTGATTATCAGAGCAATTCGTTTGATATGCAACTTTTGTTTAATGCACTATTATTCAGCATTGCACTACTTGAGCGCTGAAAAAACCGTAATGGTTGATTTTACCTGGATTCCGTTCATTTTTTGCTCCAAAAAACAATCATAACTCGGCGTTCTAAGGCGCTTGGCACATAACGAAAACAGATTTAGAATTAGCGTCCAATGCTCTAGAAAGCGACGTAGGAATTATTTGAGAAGGCCACTTCGACCAAATGTAGCTGCCCACCCACCGCAAATAGGCTCGAAAGAGCTAACAAAGACAATTTTTATTTTTAATTTCGCAGATTTTCGTTAATTACTTTTTGTACATATTTGCACTACATCGACGCATTGAGGTTTTCTGAGACAAAATACCTTTGCTTAAGCAACATCCAGCAAGGTGCAATTTTGACTTACTACGAATCGCTGGCTTTTGGAAGATAGCTTATTGTCAACCATACAGCGAAACTTCAAGGGAATAACAATTTATCAAAAAAGAGGTTTCAGAAAAGGTCCCAAGTTGTCTTTGCTGTGCGCAGGTTGCGTTAGGCTTGCTACTTCTGATAAATTTATCGCCCCTCTCTGACCGATTATAGCTGTTTGGAGTAAATTATTGCACGTAACGCCATTTCCAGAATCAGCCGATCAAGTGTGTCTCAGATTTGTTGAGATTGAAAATGAACGGCGAATGTTATCTTAGACGGCTCAGATCATCTATAAGCGTCCGAGGATTGAGGTCAAGGCCGCTGAGCGGATTATTTAACACTCCCATCAAATGAAATTCGCATAGGTATCTATTTGGTCTAGTTTGGAATTAAAGTGCGTGTCCTCAGTATTTTTGTGGGTTTGCAACAATCATCTAGTACTTTTAGATGTTTCGAACATTCCTGCTTGTCGCTGCCCTGCTAATGGTCCAACCAATCACCGCTCGTCCCCAGATACAACAAACTGGAGTAGTAACTTCACCAGTACATCAACAATCCGCAGTTGTTGGATCTTCCCCCGTAGTCTCCCTCGTTGTCGTGCCCACACCTATCATAGGATAGCGCAATGATATGGTGGAGGATTACAAAGTGCTGTCTGTATTAATTCAATATCGAAACTAAAAACCTCAACTTCTTCACATAATAAAAATCTTTCATTCTCCAATTTTTGCTCATGCAGACTGCGTAGTAAATTTGTAAAGTTTTGTGGTGATAAAGCCTGTCATGCATACAGACAATACAATGAGCTTTGTGAACGCTTGGATCATGCAAGTTTGTAGAAGAAAATGTTTGTTTTTGTAAATACACAACGTTTGAGTTTGAGAACACTGCGCAAATAGGGGCAACATCTCTTCTTCTTTCAAGTTTCCCTTTTATGCAACTGTGGATCAATGCATGAAAGCTCCAATGCTCAAAATTTCTGATGGTTCCCATTTCTGCTGGAAAATGGAATTTTAGAAGGCGATTAGAGCTCATTTGCTAGGGACTTCTGCGCCCCTTCTGAACATTCCATGTTCAGAAATCATTTACGTAGTTGAGACTCCTTAATAACGGTCATATATGGCATGCGGGTCGCAATTGTTGAGCCGTAAAATATTAGGTCATTCCGAAAGTAATTTCGCTTTTTCGAACGGACGCCACATACGATGGAACAAAGATTTCTAAGAGATCTTGGTAGCATTCGATGCAGAATTTCATTCTGTTTCTAATGTTCATGAAATTGTTGCAAAACAGTCAATGAGTTTTCAGAAAATAACCCAAATCTGCGGCCTATGCTTTTTGAGATAGTCAAGTTTCACAATTTTTTTAAACTTTCATATCAATTCTCAGAAGAAGTTCAAGTGAAGGTTCGGTAGAGCAAGCCTCATAGAATACAGTGCAACTTTTTTCTCCTTTCCATAGCTTGTCATACATTTTTAACAGAATTTTAACTGATGCTACCGATTTCCATACTTGGGCAGCTAAATCCTCGTAGAACATCAAAAGAAGAGCAGCTCGCGCACTATTCGATGCAGCATTTTCTCCTCTTTCTAACAGGTGTTTTTTGTTTCCGATTCGTTTAGTTTCCGAGGATGAAATCATCATAACTCATTTCTTTAGCTAGCCCCATGCGTACCCTAAAAACTCGAAATTTGATATTTCGAACCCGTAAACCCTCACATGCTTTGTAAAATGCATGCTAACTCATGGTACCATCTTGGAAATTTCAAACTCCGAAAAATTATGATGTTTGATGCGATTGTGGCTGAGGTGGGCCTGCCATCCGATGTTTCTGTTAAAAAATCTTCTAAAAAATTACGGCGAGTTACGAGGAAGAGAAAAAAGTAGCTGTGTTTTATAAGGTTTACTCTATCGAATCGTTACTTGAACTCCTTCTGAGGATTGATATGAAAGTTTAAAAAAATTGTGAAACTTGACCATCTCAAAAAAGCATGGGTCGCAGATTTTAGATATTTTCCGAAATCTCATTGATTGTTTTGCAACAATTTCATAGCCGTTAGAAACAGAATGAAATTCTGCATCGAATGCTACCAAGATCTCTTAGAAATCTTTGTTCCATCGTATGTGGCGTCCGTTCGAAAAAGCGAAATTACTTTCGGAATGACCTAATAAATGAATTCACCTGTAAGCGACGCAAAAATATGACAATTTTTGGTATAGACGTAATGAGAACTGAACGAGTTTGCGGTTTCTACTGAAGGTGGCAAACGTTACCAACGAAACATCTAACCTGAGTGGTTTTGGTAGTTTGACAATTTTTCTTGTACTGTTTGCTAGAACCATGCCATCCTTACGCTAGGCCCATTATCGTGTATGACCCGAGTCATAGAAAGAAACAGCGTGCAAATTAATATTTTTTAACATTGATACAAGGGTTAGGGGTGGAAGACATCTAGCATAAGTATTATCGACTCTGTTATTGAAAGTGTCCGTGGAGCCTTAGAACTCTCGACTTTTCGGGTGGTGACAAATGAACAGTCTTTGCTAAATGGTTTTATATTTTTGATTAGCGACCCAACAGGTCGCTAGCAAGCGGTTTGGGGCAAATCCATAGAAAATGTTGTACAAAATCTATGATTCCGACTAATTTCCAGTTCATCAGCATATGGATTGCCGCAACCGCTCAAAGTGAGATTTTCCTCCCCCATATCATTCTTATACCCACACTCATCTTTTTGAGGGAAAAAATGAGTTGGGGAAAGTAAAGCGGTTGCTCTTGATAGCGATAATCTCGGAGATTTTCTCAAGATCTAGTCAGAAAGTGGGTAATAGCTTTCTAAAATAGTGTTTTGATTTGAGGAACATTGTACAATTTCCTCCCACAAAATTATTCTCACAACCCGCCCCCCCTCCCGTAGGTGAAAAGGAGTTGGTAATATCTCTAAGAAAGTGAGCCGTAATACCAATAACAAATATCAGATTATCCAAAATCATAAGAAAATCAAAAGCACTAATCGTGGTATCCTAGCATTTCCAACAAGAACGTTTTGTGAAGTTTTTAGAATTCTCCTTAACCTACTCGTGATATTCTCACCGTTAACCAGCACGATGGTGAGCATCTAAATTGTTCAAACTTGTCAGCATCCATGGCATTTCACTCGAAAATCTGCGTAAAAAATTTATTTCTTTTATACAATAGTGAGCATACTTGAGGGAAAATCTTGAGATACATCGTATGGTTGAGTGCAAAGTAGCAAAGAATAAATGCGGGTGGAAGGGATAATCTAAGTATAATTGTTCTAACCGATAATTGGTGAAGGAACAGCAACTGCAGGCGAGATTAGTGGATTTCCTATCAGTATCGGCTGTGGAACAATCACCGGCTGGGCTAGTGCTCCTACTGAATATGCTTGTGGGAAAGCGATGGCTAGATGGAGCATGGCTATCACAGCGAGGATCACCAGAAAGCGAAACGTCATCTAAACGAGCAAATAATGCTGATTAAAATTCTCAAAACGATAAACTAAGTGAAGACGAAACTCACCTTGACCCAATGTATCTTCGATACGACTAGCTCAGCAACGCATACTGACCTTTATCTCCGGCAATCCAAGATGCGTACGGCTCTTTGAATAGGTCAGGCCGCATTGGTGGGAGTCATTAATTTTCCGGTAGGTGATTTCCGGCATTTTTGATTCTAAAAAGCTGCAGAAACTTCCTGAAGTCAAATTCGCTTTATACCTAGGGGTTACGGAATCTACCTACCTAACAGTATGTTTGACGCCGCAAAGGCGCTCTTACCAACCAAGTTTACAAAATTCGTGGGCATACTCAAATATTCCCTTCTTCCCTTGAACTTTTCCTGCTTCTGCGCTTGTTCCTTATTGCAAACTAAAGAGATGTATTTGTGCACTATCCTTTCTTAGCAACGGTGTGATGCCTATAGTTCCAACGCAAGGGGAAAATATATCAAAATCCAAAAATTTCAGAGAATTTTCTTGGAGAGGAAAATGACTCGAGCTTATAAATGATCTCAAAACAACGTTAGAGGCGTCCCCGATTAAAATGGCAGTTGAACTTGAAGATTAACACAAGTCATCCGCCAACCTAGTGGCTGAGTTGACATGAGCATCGAAGAACGTTATAGTTAGAACCGACTATTTTTCGAATATTCATTTTCGAATGATTTATTCGAACTAGAAAAGTCGAACACATCCATTATTACCTATCCTTCTATTTACCTCAGTATGCTACGAGATTATCACTCTAATACCCGCTTGCGCTGTCGAGATGCCATTAATGTTTGGACTTACTTTTTTTACTTCTAAGTACAATGGTGTTTGTAGCAGTCCGAACGTACATAGTCGACTCTGACTATTGATAAAATACTTGACAAATATAAAACTTTGCGCTCACCATTTCGAAAAGTCATTCAATGATAACCTTGTGCGTTTTTGGGAGTACTTTTAACACGTTTCGGACCGCGAAATCGCGCGCGGCGAAAAAGAGTGTAATTTCAGCCGTTGGCCTTCAAAGGGACCTTATTTCGCAGACTGTGGGCTACATCTGTAATCAGCATGTCAGTTAGGCTCCATACTCAAGGTTCTGAGTGAATTCGAAGTGTTTGAATTTTGTCGCCTGAGAGGGGCTTTCGCGCTTTCTTGAAAGATAGGAGTAAGAACTCAGTTTCAAATAGTATGCAAAAGTATCTATGTTGTGCACAGTACACTCATAATTGAAACTACGGTTTTTCTCTCGGAAATCGAAGCAAGAAAAAGTTGCGACGTCGCACGCGTCGTTCGCGTTGCCGCACTTCGTTGCAACTGTTGTTCGATTTGTGCTCATATTTCCTAAACAAAGATCGGCGGCACAACTCTACAGAGCGATTTGGAAAGTAGAAGCTAAGCCCTTTGACTTGATAACCTTGGACTAAAAGAAAACCTCCTGTAAACGTCAAAAAGATTCTTCAAAGCGGCATGCTGCACCATGTGCAGCACCGGTCCGAAACGTGTTAAGCAGCTATTTATTCGCATACCTCAGGCAAATACAATCCTTGGCACATGACTCGTTCTTCTTGATTTAATAATCTACCTGGTTCGGTCATCATAGCAACGATTAAATCTTGCCGACTACATTTTCAGAGCGAGGCGGAAGCATACTTAAGAGTTCATAAATACTGTATCTATTCAGATCTTGTTGGTTGGTTGATGGTTAAAATGTGGTTGATGGTTAAATTTGAAGATATATCCATTGCAGTGGAAGAAGAAGTAGTACATGTGAGAACATATGTGTTGAGATCGTACCCGTTTATACCTGAGACTTACAGTGGCCTTTCTTGTTTTTAACTACGATGTGCAACATATATGATGTATCGGTAGCAGAATTCACATGTGGACTGATATTCTTCTTTCAACAGGAGTTCATATAAGCATTCACACACGCAATCCAGATGTCGAAGATTGTTACAGGCTTTGTTCTGGTCATAGACTATGCAATATTTATCACTTTGTTAACATGTCATGAAATTAGTTGCATAAAAAGCATATCAAGGCTTAGCATACTCTGAAGCGTGGAGGAGCAGGAACTGCAGCAGGTGCTGGAGGTGGCGGTGGCGGTGGCGGTGGTGGTAGTGGTGGTGGAGGAGCTGGGACAGGAGATGGTGTGAATGCAGGGGCTGGAAGTATGGGAGATGGTGTAAAAGGCACTGGGGCAGGTGGAGGAGGTGGAGGAGGTGGTGGAGGTGGCGGCGGAGGAGCGACTGCGGGAGGATGTGGTGGAGGAGGTGGTGGCGGTGGAGATGGAGAAGGAGAAGGAGAAGCAGCTTCAGGAGAAGGAGGTGGTGGAGATGAATGATCAACTTCCGAGCGAGGCACTGGAGGTGGTGGAGCCTTTTGTGCATAAGCGACTCCTGGATGGAGCGCAAGCAATGTAGCAACTAGCACAAGAACTTGAAGCATCTGAAAACAAAACTTTTGAAAAATTGGACATTCCTTCAACATAGGACTTGCGAAAAAAGTGAAGGCAACCGGAATATCTTACCGGAATATGTAGGTGAAACAATCGTAAGCACTGTCACTGGGGCGATATCGCCAATCGCACTCGGAAATTAGTATCCGTTTAGATCCGACGATGATCTTATAGTACACAATCCCAAGATGAGCCATCGGATAAGACAATCAGACCTTTCATTTGGCTACATGCTGATCCCATCATAATTATATCATACAGTCAATATCAATCAATATATGCTAAAAAAAATTTGAAAGGACTGACTATTTCTTTATTTGGGTGCTGCTTGTGAAGGATCATAATCTACAAATCATGTGATTGCAAATTCCATGATTTCTCGGTACATATGGATTAGTTTTTCGCATCTTTATCACAGATCTGACGGACACGGAGACTGGGCCCATAAATACTTGAACTGTATTGGAAGTTTCACGGAAGACTTGCAGCTATGAAATTACATATATCTGCCTAACCTATGAGAAGATTCTGTTCAAAAAAAAAGGGCGTAGGAATTCTGAATGAAAGAAAAACAAAACTAGACTTCGAAACATAGAATTCAAAAATCTGTACATGTACACGACTAAGGCAGTGCAGTGCCAGAATGGTTTGATATTGTTATCGCTTGCTTGTTTTGCATTCAAATCTCTGGATGATTTTCACTGCAGACCCATACTACAATAAATTTTATCACTTTAATTACGCGCGGGAGTTACCATATATGTGATTGTTATATGCAAGTCCCATAGTGAAATAAGTTTATATACTCATTGTTCATTGATATCCCTCTTCCCAAGTGGTCTTTTGCTTACACTGTGCCAACATTTTGTAGAGCTGGCTTCAACTTAGGTTTACAGTATGGAGGAAATCATCGATCGCTTTCCATTACTGTAGGATTACGGTAGAAAATTTCAGCATAAAGAACCATTGCGAGATAAGCATCTGCAGAATTTTTTCAAAATAAATCCAGAAAATTGTGCAGTAGGGTTATTACACTTGGTGTTCACTGCACAACTTTTTACAAGATTTCCGAACTTTTTTAATGGCACAATCTCATTTCTCACGAACAGGAAAAACCTTAGGTATATTGTATGGTATAGTATGGTAGGTGTATAGTATGGAATATACCTGATAGCTTAAGAACATTATAGTCAAGTGCAAATTCCATATTAAACTACAGCGGCTTCACTAACCCAGTATATGAATTTTTACCTTCTTTGGTTATCTTTTTTAAGCAAAATATGGCTCTCAATGGCCTGAAAATATTCTCAAAGTTTTTGCAGCAATCCAGTTATAAAAAGAGATCGGTAATTTGCTCTGTACTGTAAATCTAAGTTGAAGCCAGGTCTAAAAAATGGTACCTGTATTTAGCTGACCTTTTGAGAAGAGAAAAGTTCACGATCAAACAGTGCATACATACTTTTGAGACAGGCTGTAATGTTACACTGATCTTGAACTCTGATTATCCCCATCGGTACCATCTCCTTATGTCGTAGACAATGCTATATGATTCATTTATACGTTTAATAGTAACAAAGGTAATCAAAGAAACAGTTATGGAACTCATACTGGAGGTCATACTGGCATTAAAAAATAACAGAAAAGCAGGTCTTAAGCAAAAAATGGCTCTGAGACGTCAAAGCTGGGGTTGAGACGTTTGGAGGTAGCGTGGAAAGAGCATGTGAAGGTGAAGAAGGAAGAGGAGGAGAAAGAAAAGATGATTTCACTGCTGAAGATGAGGCTGCCAGAAAGAAGAAGTTGTGGTGGGGTGGAGGACGAAGAGGAGGAGAAGAGTGATTCAAGGAGATGGGGTAGAACGCGGTGGAGGGGGTAGAGGAGGAGGTGAAGGAGGAAGGACGGCAGGGAGCGAAGGAGGAGGAAGTGATGGTGGTGGTGGCGGAGGAAGAATAACGCCGAAGGGAGTCAGAAGTGGCAGAAGTGGTGACGGTGGAGGTGGCGGTGGAGGCGGTGGAGGAGGTGGTAGCGAAGGTGGCGGTGGAAGAGGTGGAGGTGGCGGTGGAGGAGAAACGATGGCAGGAGCTGGAGGTGGTGGAAGTGGAGATACGATTTCCGAACGAGGTATTGGAGCTGGTGGGGCCTTCTGTGGGTATGAGAGACTTAGCTGAAGCTCGAGCAGTGCAACAACTACCACAAGAACTGGAAGCATCTGGAAATATCGAAACTTTGAAAAGCTATGTATTTTTAAAATCAATGACTAGCCGGAATGGAAAGGATAAGTTTGTATAAGTAGTAAACAAAATTATATTTGAAATCTTGATCGCGTGTTGAGAGAAATTATCCGTTGAGAAGTGCGGTGACCTTCTGCAGTACAATTTCGCGATGGCTAACCCTATTGGCAGAGAAAAGAGAGGACTTGTCTCATCGTACCTTTTGTTGCGTTATTATAATCTTACGCTAATGAGCTTTTGACTGTTCTTGACAGACATGTAATGGATATCTTTGTTTTTATTCAAAGAAAAAAAAAATTGGCGGAAGAATGCGGAAGGGTCAAAAGCATATGTAGTCTACAATCAAAGGCGACATTTCACTGTTACAACAAAGAGCTCGAATGAGAATCGTTTCTTTGGAAAGGCCTTGCAACGCAAATCGCTAGCCCATGAAAGTCCCATAACAGCAAACTGAAAAACCATAATTATTTAGAGGGTTACCGAATGCTTTAGGTCGTCCGAAAGTATTCTCGCTTTTTTTGTATGAGTGCCACAACTCGCAAAACAAACATCCTTAGAAGATCTTGGCAGCACTCCATGCCGTTTCTCATGTTCTTTTAAACGATTACCTTATTGCAGTTCAACAAAGGAGCTCTCAGAAAGTTACCAAAAACTGCGATCCATGATTTTTGCCATGGTCAAGTTCCGCTACTTTTCTTTTGTACTGATTCTCCGAAGAAGTCTAAGTAATCTGTGGATAGAGCAAATCAAGTAGGACACAACGCAATTCGTGTTCCTTCCATGGCTTACTTTCCAGATTTACAAATATTATTTTTGCTGCTATCAGAGTCCATATTTGGCCAATTTAAACCTCATAGAACATCACCAGGCAAGCAACTCGGGTGTTAATCGATGCAGCACTTTTACCTCTTTCAGATAGATGTTTTTTGATCCCTTTCGAAAGGTCTTGCAATAAAATCGACAAACATGTTTTTGAAGGCACTCCAAGCTCTACTCGGCAAGTCCAAGATTCGATATTTCGAAGCTCGCAACGCTCATTTGCTTTGTAAAATTAGCGCTGAATCCTAATATATTTTCGAATAAAAATCGAGAATTTATTTGAGTTTGACGAGTCTGTGTCTGGTATGGGTCTGCTATTCGATAGCGCTGTTTAAAAACGTGTTAGAAAATTATGGAGAGATCTGGGAAGGAGAGCGCAATTGTTTTGTTTTTGTATCCTACTTTGTTTGCTCTACCCGCAGGTTACTTAGATTTGTTCGGGGAATCAGTACAAGAATTTAGAAAAATAGCGGAACTTGACCCTTGGTAAAAAGCATGGATCGCAGTTTAGTAATTTTGTGAGAGCTCGTTACTTCATCTGCAAAATTAAGATGACTGTTCGAAAGAGCATGAAAAACTGCATCGAATTTCGCCAAGATCTTGTAAGGATGTTTGTTCTGCGGGTTGTGCACACATGCAAAAAAAAACCGAAAATACTTTAGAGACAGCTGATATAATTGTCTCACCTATTCTGCGTCTCACCAAGATAACAGGCGGAGGCATAGGCGGCGGTATGGCCACCATCATCGGTGGTGGGACCACGACAGCCATTGATGTCATGAACAATATTGATTGAACGACGGTTGCATTCCAGAAGATGATAAATAACAATGTAACAAAAATCTTTCTCGGCATGATCTCTGCAATTTCGAATTGTTTAACATGAAAATTGGACCAGTAAATAGAAAGTTTAACCTTTGGTAAAGCCACGACGTGTGATATTTGATATGAACCTAGTCATGCCCACAATTGGAATTTTTGCTTTCCAGAGCGTTAGTCAAGCATCATTGGACAGAATGCGTCATCTCATTTTATCTTTTGTACATACAAGCGCAGTTTCGAGTTTGACACGAATTTTTGTGTGGAATTTATGATGAAATACGGTGTACAGTCAGTCATGATCGTATACTGATAATGATAATGTGGTTGTTGCTATCATGGGGTTTCTGTCATATTCAAAGACGTTAAATAATGGATGCATCTCGTTCCGTCTTAGGATGTGTCTTCCTTATCCGCAAAACTTTAGGTTTGAGAAAATAATACTCCTTTGAGAGTAGATCTTATTATTGAAGAGCGTCAGGAAGTCAATGTGCTATGTCTTTCCTCGTTCACTTTAATGCATTAGTCTCCAGGTATAATACATTGTATGTTGCCAGTAATGTGTAGTATAAAACAGACGACTCATGCAATACGAAAATTTTGGCCAAATCATGGGAGAAACGTTCATAATTTTTTTTGAAGCAGTGTTTACCTCACAAAACGCGACGAAGGCTCAGTGTAAAGTTGAAAAAAATGCTTTATCTAGTATTGTGCAAAGCGGTAATAGGTGCAATTTGTTAATGTCATGGCAAGAAAATATATGAAATACCCGAATTTTTACCTATGGAACGCTTTTGATATTTCAACGGTTTGCAAACCTCATTTTCAAGCAAAAAAAATCTTTTAGACCATCCGATGTAATCAAAAGCATGGTAGAAAGATGCTATGCCCTGAGTTCTGCGCCGAATGAACAGAAATGAGGGAGAAAAATACTCTGATTATTGACAGCCACCAGCTATCGTTCGTTTTGCTCGCCATTTCTTGAAAACATTGTGCAATATCAACGTAACTGATTAAATTTCATACGCATCTTATTACAAACTAGCATGTCTTTCAGATTTGAAAGTTTTTTCATCGCCAGGAGATTTAGGTGGATTACAGTATTTATTCGCTGCACTAACGAGCTATTAATCACGTACAAATTTTTGCACGTTGTTCCTATATTGCAGCCATTTTTACAATTTCTCATTCAAGTAATTTCCACATTTGCTCCTACATACTCTACAAAACTCCGAAAAGATTTTTTTGGAATGCAACCACAACCAGTTACAGTGATAGACTCAGCTGATATAGTAGAACGAGGGAGGGGGAGGGAGAGGGACGCATAGAGGACCTCCTCGATGTTATGAACTCTACTGGAGTCATGTGCTCTAGCCTGTCCAAAAAGTTTAAGAACTATGGATAAAAATATTTTGAATGCCAAAAATGTAAAAAACTGAAAAAGAGGGAAAACTCGAGAAGTAACGACATACTTTTGCTCCACCCTGTAAGGTCTGAATAATCACTTACAAACGCGTACCTATGATCCTAGATTTTTGCTTTTCAATAACCGCTGAACCTTTTTCCGCTCATTCTTATTCAAAAGGAGGGCAAATCTTGGTTAATTCAAAACTGCTCCAAATCTCCACTGTGGCACTGCGGATATGATGTCTGTTTTAAGCATGAGTCGCTTTAGGCCTTAAGATCCCTACTAGGGCTTCATCCAGTGCTTCGCGTAGGCGC
This sequence comes from Cylicocyclus nassatus, assembly GCA_958299035.1. Taxonomy (NCBI): domain Eukaryota; kingdom Metazoa; phylum Nematoda; class Chromadorea; order Rhabditida; family Strongylidae; genus Cylicocyclus; species Cylicocyclus nassatus. Next base: position 29,136,107 of record CATQJL010000305.1, read on the forward strand.
AATAACTGCCCATGGGCTTCTAAGATAATTACGATCTATACCACTTGTCTAGCCCGCGATAGCAATTTGGTTTGCCATAATTACTGCTTGTTTTTCTATCATCTTATGACTACACTAGATGGCAAACCCGGCTCCGCCCGGGCCTGTCAATAATATATTTGTAATCAGCATGCTCGATTACCCCTCTATGCCAACTTCCAGCCCTGTAGCTCAAATTTTGCAAAAATCGATAGAATCGATATCGATCGATGACCAAAAGTAGCCTATGACACCCGCCCTGCCCCGAAGTGTATGTGTGCCAAGTTTGGTCCGGATCGGTTGAGAAATGGAATTTTCTATTCGGAACATACGTACACACATACATACATACATACATACATACATACAGACAGACAGACAGACATACAAACAGACATTCAGCTTTATAAATAAGATGGGCAACTTTGTTTGAAGACTCTCAAATACACACACACACACACACACACACACACACACACACACACACACACACACACACACACACACACACACACACACACACACACACACACACACACACACACACACACACACACACACACACACACACACACACACACACACACACACACACACACACACACACACACACACACACACACACACACACACATACACACACACACACACACACACACACACACATGCACATACACACATGCACATACACACATGCACATTTCTGTATAGATTACACTAACAAATTTAACATTAATGTGTCCTATTTCTGATTCCCCAAATGCTCCAAAGCCAAAGTCCTTTATAATTTCAAAAATGTAGATACTGTACGGATTTTAGGACTCCGTTTTTTTAGAAAATTAGTATTTTCATTAACTACTTTTCATTTCAAAGTATCCTTGTTACCTTTTGATCATCTAAAATAGTTTGAATTCTTATTCACTTCAATTATTAATTATTCTATTATTCTTTACAGACTCAGAACCCCTCGAACGAGCTCAACAGCATCCAACTGGTTAAGATTAGTTCCTTTTTGTCTTTCTTCTTTTCATTACACGCTTACGACCTTCCTTCACTACTGATGATTTCCGGGGAAGGTCGTATTCCCATCCTTTTCCCGTCTAGTGGAAGGAATGAAACGAAAATTGGATATTTCTATAATTTTCTTCTTTTTTAAAAACATAGATCCGATTTGTTTTATGCTATTGCCTTTTCCTTATAGATAATTTGTGCAAATAGTTTTGTAAAAAAAAACAGCTTCATGTTATTGAGAAATCTCAATCTATGCGTCAGGCTCAGTTAGTGTTGCGTGGAATACTCAAATGCATGCATTTATTCACACCTGAATAGACATAGGTGGACCAACTTCATGAGCTGTAGTATTTTGCGGGGCACAAACCGGGATATGGTTCCGCTTGGCAATCTGCCATGCCCGCTCCAGCAGAGCACTTCTTGCAAGTGGGACCCATGTTGTATATCTTTTCGCCGTTCTTCAGGATTCTGTGATGGGAATATACTTTTTACTGGTATTTAATTTTGTCTGGTATTCGCCAAAAATTCTGAGAAACCTACCCTTCGTATCTGCACACAACACGCACACCTTTATCGCACTTGACTGCAGCGCAACCAACTTTTTTCGTTTTATCGGTTGCCATCTGAATTTCTCGTAGAGTAGTTTTCGCAGTGTATTCATCAGCTTAGAACTGGCGTTGTGAGGAAGGTATTACTTGTGTTGTTTACCTTAGAGAAATGTTGTTTGAGGCTGTGATCGTAGTACAAGTTTTGGATTTGGTCGATCACAGGACCACTATTAATTTCATTCCACCATTCCTCTAGGGCCTCAAAAGTAAAGTTTAACCTGGGGTTTAAAACTTTTTCAACTTATTACAGTCTTTTGAGCTTCTGCCAGATCGATTGCATCAGGCACCATCATCTTATTGAACTCCCGGCCAATCTTATCATCATCTTCTTCACATTTCTGTGCTTCCTCTAGGGCCGCCTTTTCGAGATCGCAGTCAATTACCTGAGCAGATTTACGTTTGAGCGTAGCAACTTGTACAGTTTTTGATTAAGCAAATGTAACAGTAATTTTGACTGTTCTTTTTGCACGTAACTTACTAGTTCTGGCATATTGTTTGCTTGTCGCATGTTGGTACTAGCACTCCCCATAGCCGTGGTTCCACTAGCAAGCTCTGCTCTGAACATAAATCAATCTGTATGTTTGAAAGTAGCTGGGTTCACTACCTTTTCTGATTGTGCAGCTCCAGCGAGGCATTTCTAAGTGCGTCATTCATTCCATCATTGTTCGGACAAATCGTATTGGGTTCCGATGCTGCAGCTTTCAGTTAAGGTAAAAGTAAAAGTAGTATCAAAGTAAAATACTTACATTCCATACTACTCAGACAATTATTACGGGCATCCGCGGCCCTTAATAGTGCCTTTTGGTGGCGCGCGGGCGTTAAATTTTAATACTCACCATCCGCGGCCCTTAATTCACTTGCTTGGCGACCCGCGGCTCAATGTTTTCGCTAGTTAAAGGTCGCGGGTTTTACTTCTTCTACCGGGACACCCGCGGCCCGGGAAAAAAACACTCGGGCGGGCCACGGACCTTATTGAAAGCAGCCGCGGGCCTTAATGGGCGCCGTGCTCATCATTCTCGGGCAGGCCCCGGCCCTTCCAGGCAACGGCTTAACAGAATCAATCTGACCAGCCGCGGGCCTTGCCGAACGCCGCAATTCTTACATGCTGTAAGCAAAGACGTTACTCGCGTGAGATACGCCGCGCTGATAGAGGTACCCTCAACGTTTACGCCGTTGCTTATCGTTTCTCGGTATGTGGCTAGTAGCAAAGACGGTCTGCTGAGGTATCCTCTTCCAGGGTCACCTGAAGTTGGAACCGGGGCCCTACGAGGGAAGACAAATTTTGACGCATACCCTGACCCATGTGCGAGGGCGAGGAAAATGGAAACAGATGTTCCAAAAATGGAATAAATGTATATTGTACTGCATTTAGCAACTGCGTATCGGGCCACGCGCGGATGCATATCGCGCATCAGTCGGGTGCTTGTCTGGATAGCCGCGGGCGTCCTTCGAGCGCTTACCGGCGCATCCGCGGGTAACTCTCGGCTGCTTAGCGTGCGTTTACTCTACCACCCGCGGCATGGATGAAACGTCGGCGCGGGCCCTTCCGCGGGTGGTCGCAATAATTGTCTGAGTAGATAATGTGAATATCAATAAGGTTGCAAATAATAAATATATCGTGGACATAGTTAAAACACACTCGCAAGTAAGTTACAAACCGGCCAGAATTATATACCAATATACCAAACCAGTTTCAGCCCACACGTTTTTACAATAAAACATTAGAGACTTTACTCAACTCTCAGTTGATTGAAAACAATAAAACAGATTGCATTTGCAGCCACAAAGATTATACACCTTTCAAAGATAAACATCACAACCACATAATTAGCGGAGATTTGAACCTACTAAAAAGCTGTGAGGCTATAAGATTGTTATCAAAAGGTACCAAATTTCGAATACAAAATCAAGTAAACAAGAACGAAATCCAACAATGGATTAGAGAAACATCTGAAATTTTAGCAAAAAATATCGGTAAAAAGTATAAACTTAGTAATAATTTATGCAAAACTATTATGAAATATTTTTTGAATAAGATCAAAACTAAAACGAAACCAATGCTATATCAAACCAACTTACAATCCGCGGAGTCAGTAAATTTTAGATACCTACAATCTATTCAAAGGCATTTTGTACTTTGTCCAATAGATAAAGCAGGTAATAATTACGCGATTATTTGTAAAGGGCCGGGCATACTTCACGCGATTTCAGTCGCGACGCGATTTGGCAATATTCCAAGTATCCATAACTCACTGTAAACACGTTTTAAATGTACAAAAGGCAAGCCATTTTATCAATCCACGTAACTTGTACACACTATGCATGTGCAGCTTGCTAATGTTGGATCTGAAGACTTTTGGCGTATTGCCAAATCGCGTTGCGACTGAAATCGCCTGAAGTATCCCGGCACCTTTGGATGTTTCTTCCTTATCCGCAAAACTTTAGGTTTGAGAAAATGATATCCTTTGAGAGTAGATCTTATTATTGAAGAGCGTCAGAAAGTCAATGTGCTATGCCTTTCCTCGTTCACTTTAATGCATTAGTCTCCAGGTATAATACATTGTATGTTGCCAGTAATGTGTAGTATAAAACAGACGAGTCATGCAATACGAAAATTTTGGCCAAATCATGGGAGAAACGTTCATAATTTTTTTGAAGCAGTGTTTATCTCATAAAACGCGACGAAGGCTCAGTGTAAAGTTGAAAAAAATGCTTTATCTAGTATTGTGCAAAGCGGTAATAGGTGCAATTTGTTAATGTCATGGCATGAAAATATATGAAATACCCGAATTTTTACCTATGGAACGCTTTTTGATATTTCAACGGTTTGCAAACCTCATTTTCAAGCAAAAAAAATCTTTTAGACCATCCGATGTAATCAAAAGCATGGTATAGTGTGGACCCCGGCCAGCTTCCCGTAGGTACCTCCGCGACGCGCCCGTCGCGCATGCCTTCAGTGCGCCTTTCTCTTCTGCCTCTAGTGGAAATTCTTATGCTTTTCTCTCTTTACTGGCTTTGTTCTGCTTGTAATCGCCCTATTTCAGGTGTAGACGAACGACTGCCGATTGGGGGTTTTTAAGAGCCTTAAGAGTCTCAAGAGCTTTTCTCTCAAGAATTCCACGTTTTTTTCCATAATGGCGAAGACTTCAGTGTATTTCAGTAAAAAAGTTCAAAGGTTTTTATTACAGAATAAGCATGCCTATCAGATTGATTTGTAGTAATGCTTCTCGTTCTTTTGTAGTACGTCATTAGGGCTCTGTTGTACAGATGGCAGACGGCAGATTGTACAGCTCAAGCTTACGCTTTTTAGCTTTTTTATGACACAGGAGAAAACTTTTCGAAAACGATCCCGACTTTTTGTTCCTTCTACGACTTTCAGTCACTAATATCATACATACTACATAGCATGCAAGAGACTGAATGAAATCTGCGCACTAGCGCAAATTGTGAACGTTCTTTTTTTGCATAGCCTCTCCTCGAGCTGAGATTAGTGACTTCCATTTCTCATTTCACTTCTGTCTCAAGCAGAAATGCTCCTTTGTTGATAAGCGAAACGAGAAGCGCCAGGTTGAGCGCGCGTTGCGTATGCGCCGCGGCGGTACCTATGGGAAGCTGGCCGGGGCACACACTATAGAAAGATGCTATGCCCTGAGTTCTGCGCCGAATGAACAGAAATGAGGGAGAAAAATACTCTGATTATTGACAGCCACCAGCTATCGTTCGTTTTGCTCGCCATTTCTTGAAAACATTGTGCAATATCAATGTAACTGATTAAATTTCATACGCATCTTATTACAAACTAGCATGTCTTTCAGATTTGAAAGTTTTTTCATCGCCAGGAGATTTAGGTGGATTACAGTATTTATTCGCTGCACTAACGAGCTATTAATCACGTACAAATTTTTGCACGTTGTTCCTATATTCAGCCATTTTTACAATTTCTCATTCAAGTAATTTCCACATTTGCTCCTACATACTCTACAAAACTCCGAAAAGATTTTTTTGGAATGCAACCACAACCAGTTACAGTGATAGACTCAGCTGATATAGTAGAACGAGAGAGGGGGAGGGAGAGGGACGCATAGAGGACCTCCTCGATGTTATGAACTCTACTGGAGTCATGTGCTCTAGCCTGTCCAAAAAGTTTAAGAACTATGGATAAAAATATTTTGAATGCCAAAAATGTAAAAAACTGAAAAGGAGGGAAAACTCGAGAAGTAACGACAAACTTTTGCTCCTGAACCTGTAAGGTCTAAATAATCACTTACAAACGCGTACCCATGATCCTAGATTTTTGCGTTTCAATAACCGCTGAACCTTTTTCTGCTCATTCTTATTCAAAAGGAGGGCAAATCTTGGTTAATTCAAAACTGCTCCAAATTTCCACTGTGGCACTGCGGATATGATGTCTGTTTTAAGCATGAGTCGCTTTAGGCCTTAAGATCCCTACTAGGGCTTCATCCAGTGCTTCGCGTAGGCGCAATAACTGCCCATGGACTTCTAAGATAATTACGATCTATACCACTTGATTACACTAGATGGCAACAAGCCCTTAGGAGTATAAGAGTAGTCTTTCAGTTTTCCATAGGCCTCAGTTTTCAAAAACTACCGAATTTAGCTCTCCTCACTCGAGTGTTATGCTAAAACTAATATTTCTCAAATATTTAATGCTGAAAATTTACGATTATACTTTTAAGAAATTGTACTGTACAACTGAGTGGAAACAGCAGAGCTTCGTTTTGTATAAAACACAGGAATTTTCTTTTTCTTGATTCCTAGAAGAAGCAAAAATACGAGAATGGTACATGTGAGTGTCTGATGTAGTGTGTAATTTTTATGAGCAAGTTTGAGATGCGGAGGATTTTTTTTAAACTTTGAATTTTTTTGAAAGATATGAATTTTTCGTGATTTTTTAAGCCTTAGTACGACTCGGTTCTGGAGGCAAAATTACACAGTCGAAGCTTGTGCGAACTTTTGCAAAACATCTTGTAGAGCTTGCTTTGCTTTATCAAACGGTGCCCTGGACCCCTATTGAAAATGTGAAGTGTACGACTTATCACCGGAAGAATTTAGAGTGTTTCAAGACTTACGTTCAACCTGATATTTAATCAAATAAGATAAACGGTTCGACATTTTTCTGAGGAAATCAGAGACAAAGATATTGACTAAATAAACGCTTTGTCAATCTTTAATGGTACTACATGAGAGCAAGTTGGTTTTGGAACTTTTTCAACTGTCTACTCTTCTCTTGCTTTGTGAATACCTAAATTTTTCCCTGTCCCCAAATAAAAGTTCTGGGAATCCTGTTGCCTTTTATGGTTATACACGGCAAATTTTTTGCCTTCGACAGCTTAGTTGTAAGCAGAGACCGAGCACCCTACACTTACCTGTAATTACTTTTGACATATGTGAAAAAGCAATATAAGATGTGAAAGTGAGTTACGTTTTAGCCCTACTTTAGCCTAGCCCTCAGAGAGAAATTCATGTTTTGAGTTTGAAAAATGAGATCAAAAGGATTTGGTATCTTTGATGCTTCGATTAGACCATTCGCTTTAGTATGTAGTAAAAGAGACCAAAAAATTTCCCTGCTGCCCTTTGTAATGGTATGTACATGCTTTTAGTCCCTCGCCAGGAGGAGACAAGATGCATGGCCACTGATAAGTGCAGAGTAACTGTTTGATTATTCACAGTACCGCGAGCGCATGTTTAGTTTGATTTCGTTAGAGGCCTAAACGCCTGTATAGTCAGAATTTTAGAATTCTACAAATACGTACCTGAGGGTGTTGTGGATTCTGTGGTTGATTGCTCGGGCGCTTCGCACAATTTTGTTTCTTTGTTGCACGGTCTAGTGTTTTTGTTACAACCACTACAGGCTTTTGTTGCATCAACCGTATAGATAACTTCATCCTTAGCAATTAGGCTATAAATAACATAGCTTTAGTTTCTGTGATGTACTATTTGAGAGCGGCCAAAAAAGGCTCAAAAGCAAGTAAAGCTGTTTTAGTCGCAGACAGAACTGCATATGCATAGGCGATTTATGACACGCAAAGATTGGGCACCATTGCGTCCCACCGCGATATTTGGTGCATAAGAGAGACAGCAGATGGTAGGTGAAACGAAGCGTTCCATCAAAAAGACGCCGAGACGTCCCCATCATTGCATGCTACGAATCGCCGGTATTTGCTTGATTAACGAAATCAAAATTCATTGGGAAAATCGAAGATTTCGTCAAACTTCTTCAAAGCCAAGCCGAATTAAAAAAAATCCAATGATTTCTATCATATGCGCTCTAAAAACTGTACCGGAGAAGCATAGGACTTCTGGCTCAAGTGATCTCCAAAAATACTGGATAAATTCATCTGGTACGTTCTATCTAATGGTTTGCTTGACTACGGGCTTGTTGTTCTTGGATCGTAACAAGCACCAAATTGTAATTGTAAATGTTTGAATATTTGAGAAATTTAGCCTCACGGTTGAACAGTCTTTACACAATCTTTTCCAGAAAACCTGACATTTAGCTTGAGGCTTGCAAATTCTTCGTTATCCACGCAACAAGCAAATCTGCGGAAGAAAGCTTACGGTTTGTTTGTTAGGCATAACAGGGGTCTCTTTTTTCCGTTTTTACAAATGAGCTCTGCACAGCCTATTTTTGTCGTTTTCTCATTCATAAGCTGAAATATGTTGACATTATCTTGTTGATGTCGTGTCGAACTCAATCACACAGAAACTAACATTAGCGAAATTATCGAAACCGGTAGCAGGCCTTTTGACGTCAGTGGCGCCCGCACTGAGGCCTGTAAACGCAGCCGCGCGATGCTCCTTTAACCAGTTGGCGACGGCAAAGCTCGGCGGAAGCCCGAATTTATCATCATCGCTAAAATTTACGTCGTAATATGATCTTCACACATGAAAGTAAACAGCTATAAATGTGCCGTCACCATTCACTTTCGAAACGTTTGAGAATTTGCTGAATTAGATAGATGGATATTTAATCCATTACCAAGGCCACGGCACATTAACTACAGATGAAAAGTCTGTTAGTGATTGCTTACGCATAGAAGAGCACTGCTTTATTGTTAACTGCAGGTGCTGTCGAAATTGCACAGTCGAGTCCTAATTTTTGTATCGCTTTTTCCTCCAGATTGCAGCCCCATTCCTAAGTTGTTATTGCAAAGCTTTTACGGAGCTTTATATAATAGTGTATCTTGTGAAAAGACTACTATTCGGAGCTGAGATACTTAGGCCAAATGAAGATTAGAATTCGGGAGCTCTCACCTTTAAGCCTAAGTGCTAATTTTTGATACCTGCATAAAATACAATGCACTTACAAGTTTGTTCATTGCTTTCGCTTTTGGAAACTTAACCGCAGCCGGTGAACTACCGTCATCCAATTTTCCCTTTGCCAACGTTGATCGTTTATCATTGATAAGGTCTAGTATAGAATCGATAATCGACTTTTCGAGTTGACCATCAGGGCAATACGCTGTAAATGATTATATTTGGAGTATAGCTTTGTCGGATGTTCTAACCAACCTTCTGACGAAGCTGAAGGCACTAATATTGCCTGAAAATTAAAATTTATTGTAATTTAGTAATGGCTCTTTAAACGGCTTGTAAGAGAGTCCTTACCGTTACAAGCAAAATCGAAAAGAGGAACATTTTGTAGATTTTCGAACTATTCGAGATTCGCCCGTTTTTATGCAGCCGCTGTGGGCGTGACACCATCTTTGACGTAACATCAAATGTTTAGAAATCTGTTTAACTTGATGCAAGCATGTGATATCCAGAATTTTCAGAAAAAAAAGTTAGCTAAGCAGTCTGTTATTCAGTTGCTAACATCGTTTCATGCTATACACGAAAAATCAAATTCTTTCAGAAAACCTAAGGCAGTTTTTTTATTCCGAAGAAAAGCATTTGACTTATTCGTTACTGACCTTTTGACAGAAGTTATCTAAAGAAATAAAAAGCGTAGACGATGTAGTAATCGTAATTTCTGAAAAAAAAACGAAACTCTAGATGATAAATGAGAACTCTTCTATCAATGTCCCTACGTTACTCTTAGTTTTTTTGTAGATATAGTTTCAAAGTGGTGTGAGTGCTGAAATAACTGGAATGATGCGAGAGTGGAAGTCATTGGATACAAATACCGATGTGAGAGTTTCAAAGAGTACTGAAAGCAAAAGGACGGTTTGGGGACGGTAAAAGAGGAGAACTAAATCTGGATATCTTCGTTGGTGAAGGCTAACCAATGTTCGCTCGACTGTATTAGGTTCACTTATTCTTTTTCTGTTTGTGAGAAGTATAGGGCAGACTTGAATGTGTGAGTTACAATGACCACAAGAACTTGCCTTTCACTGAACAGAATTCACGAATTTCAGAAGTCTTGAGAGCAACGACCTAACCTTGCTGGGTTCTCAGGCTCCAGTGAAAGCTTTTGTGCTTCCATTATGTTTTGGGGCAAGAAAATAGGTTGATACAAAAGTTTGTCGCACCATCAAGAAATCATGACTTCTTGCTCTCTCGACGTGTTACAATTTAATTTGTCGGAAGAAAAATCATTTTTAGTTGCAGAGTAAGCTTCCGCGGTGGAAGCAGGAGAATAAATTCATTACAACTTTGGTTATCCTGAATTAGATTGCGGGTTTTGAGTTTCTAGAAGGAACCGAAAAAATTTAGATTTGCTGTCATGTAATGCTTGCTCGAAAATCATAACTCTCCAAAAAATCAAATATCAACACACTCTCTGCAGAATCGGGGAGGATGAAACCTAAAATATACAACTGCTTCTCCGGAATTTAGCGCAAGATTCAAATTCTTGTCAGCCTAAATTGAAATGCTCGACGCAAAAGTATCTATCCTCTGCTTGTACTCAAAAATCTACCTTTCTTGAAGACCAGTAAAGACACTTTTACAAAGAAAATAACTTTCCTATCTAATAAAATCTATGCAAATCTGCTGAGATTTTTCAAAAAATTGAGCCACAGCACTTTTGCACTGTAATAAATAGGTCATTTGTAGCTTGGCAAACTTTTAGATTTTATCTTTTTGTTTTGGAAAAATCTTAGTTTTGCGAATACCGAAGTCAGAGTTCCGAAACTCGGTAGCTACGCAGAATTAAAAACTTCCTTCGGCCTGGTTAAGCGATAACTCTTTGCTTTAGATGTATTTGTGAGAGTCCCCTTCATTCTCCAGCTCAGACTGATTTTTCACCGTAATCAGGGACGCTGATTGGCCCGCTCAGAAAGAAGAGCTGGAGATTCAAACGATTTTGGCTAGAATCATATGAATTGTCGCTTGGGCTACCTTAGCGAGACTTTCGTTACCACATATGATTTAACCAAAATTCGCTTGGCACCTTTTTTAAGGGACTATGCGATCTTTCCATAGAAACACTCATGGCAGAAAAAGATAGCTCTATAAAAGAGACCGCTTTCAGCAATTCTTACAACAAAGCGAGGCAGGCGATGTGCTTAGATCGGGACAGATGGTAATAAAAATGCTAAGGTTTACTGATGTGAAATCAGGTTTTATACAGAATATTGTGAAATGTGTAAAAAAAGACTTTTGAAACCTTGTAAACTTTCTCTAAAATGTAGGTAAATTCAAATGTAACATTCCAGACTTTTCCAAACTGATATTGTCACTTTTCTACAAAGTAAAAGATAAAGTCGTATAACAAAACAATAATTCACAGATTGTTCAAGATTTCATGAAATCCTAATTTTACTTGACCCTCGCTTTATGCACATAAAACGCAGTCCCTCCTCCATTGAAGTGATGTTCATCATTGTTCCCTCGGGCAAGTGCTTTGCTTGCTGGACCAGTCCCTTTTTTACCCTTTAGTTTTTTTGGATGGTACACGTCTCCTTCTGAAGCTTTCATATAGCTTACCTATCTTTAGAAAGTCTTGTACCGCATCAAACAAGCGCACCATGCATATATTTACCAAACTAAGCTTCCTTTTAGATTTATGGTGCTATAAAACGTAGCTTGACAACAACGATGTCATACTGTATTCTGTATGAGGCACTACAGTCTTGGCTAGCGGTGTATCCGTCGATTCGTTTATTGCAGAATAGTAATTTAATTTATAGAGACAAAATTTTTTTCGAGCTTTTCTTCTGTGTCCAGCAAAATCATGGTGCAAATCAGTCCATCCTTAATCCTCAGTTAAGCCCCTAACTCAGATAGAAAAACAAGTTGCGAGGTATCAATCTTGATGAAGCCCTCGGGACTCTATAACCTGGTTCCAAATGAACTTCACAAGATCGAATAAGAATATTTAAAAGAGAATCAAGGCTACAAGGAATCGAATAACCTCAATAACAATTCACTTTGCCCCGACGTAAAGATCGCGACAAATCGTAGCGATTCTGACTCATGTTTCACCAATCGCAGCAAAATAAAACTGAGAAAGCTGAGAAAATTACCAAGTATCTTGAATTCCGGGCATGCGGCAGTACAGTGGCAACCGTGGCGGCGATTCACTGAGAACCCTTTTGATAGAAGTGAATTTTGACCGTTTGTTGGTTCTCAATCCTTTAACATTTTCTTCCCAAATATCATAGGTGGAGGAAAGGATTCTGCCAGTGGGCACCAATTGCGCGGATGTTGATCCTAACGCGGTAAGTCTCGGTCTGTGCAAAGGACCGTTTTGTCTTATTTAAAAATATTGCAATCCGCGAACACAGCGCTGCTGGCGAATTCATTCCCATGCGCAAATATCATTGCTGGACCTTGCGAAATTTATTTTGAGCCTAGTTATGAGGTCTCGATGGTTTTGACAAGATTAATGCTTTGCAGCCAATCTCTTCCACCCGAATCAGTGGCTTAATTGTAATTTGTTGAAGACAAACTTTCAATGTCATTTGATTCTCTGCAAAATTGCTTGCTATTGGCCATCCCTCTCATGATTGCAACTTGTTCGGACTCTGAACAGATATGCGAAAAAAGAATAACTAAACACCCTATTTTCAGGTGTATAAGCCGCACTTTTTCAAATTTTCGCCCGGGCTGCTCAGCCGCTTCATTGTGTTTCGAGAAGCGATCCTTATACCGCACGATACTTTCAGGCAATACGCAGTAAACTACAGGGTCCTTTGGATGCGAGGTCCATTGATGTGTTCGGGCTGCTCGATGTAAGCTAGGACCACCCCGCGGCTTATACACCTGAAAATAGGATAATTGCCATTCCTGCACGCACCTGACTTTTGTGCAAATAGTATGCGATTCTGGCAGTTCTCCTGAACCAATATCGAAGCCATCTTTGCTTCTGTTTATCATTCTGTTGCTTTTTTGCATTTTGGAGAGATATGTACAGAGATTGTGCATAGTCCACTTTGGCCAGCGCTGCTCGTTCATTGGATCTTAGGAATAGAGATATTCAGATCATATTTCTTGATCTGATTGTGAATAACCTGATGAAACATCAGGAGACCCTAAATAAGTGATAGTTCGTTCTTAGATGATGGAAAAGCATCAAAGTCAATCAATTTACGTCCTGATAGTCATCATAAATAGATTAAAAGACTTTTACCTCTCCCGCCCCCTCATACGAATCTGAAATTCTTGTACGCGTGAAATTAGGGTATCTGTTGACGGAAATGTTAAAATTCTCAAAACTTACATAATATTTACCTACTAATTACACAGCAGTAAAAAGTCGTTTTCGAAATTTTCTCCCTTCCGCTAGAGATACCAGATCTAGCTTTCTAAGGAAAGTAGACATTGTAATAACATAAACTGCCCTGACACAAAGCTCATGCAACTGCCTACAGAGCCAATAATCGGAACTTTCTCATTTAAATGCACTCGTCTTACAAGGGAATGATACTCAATGTCCGTGGCCTTTTAAGACGAGATATATACCATTACACTCGTCTTTGAACGGTGATTCCGAATCTGACCTCTTTTTCTGCTAATCATTTCTCTGAAAGAAGTTATGGAAGAATCTCGAGCCAACTTCGGCCGCCCAAGGCTATGGTCACCGGAACGGCCTCTACCCGCCAGTTATTGTCTAGTGGTTAGTGTGATAGCCTCATAACTTGATGCAGGTGTAGGTTCAAATTCTTTTGTGTTTTTATTTTGCACTGCCTCAACTAAACTTGTTCGAGATTTTTTCGAATTATGATCATTGGATACATTTTAGCGCAAATAGTAATCATTTTTTCCAAATTTTTTGAAGAGTAAGGGCGTTCAGCTCGAAGATACGAAAGAAAGTTTATTGAGGCAATGCAAAACTGAAAAACAGGAAAAGGTTCCAATCTACACCTACATCAACTCATGAGCCTATCGCACTAACCACTAGACCACACCGCACCGTTGTTGACGCTCCGAACGTATTGCAATGGGCAGCCAAAGCCTGCACAATCCTTTATAGCATCTTTGAAGCGATTAGCAGAAACGGAAGTCAGATTCGGAGACAGCGTTCCAAGACGAGTATAATGGTATACAACTCATCTCAAAAGGCCACGGACACCGAGTATCGTTTCCTTGTTAGTCCGGTGACTATCCAGCACTTTGAGTTATGAAAAGAGTTTTTGCATTCGTAATTTTGACATCATTGCTCAGATGGTTGGCAGTACGTGCTCAAATAGCTATAACTAAAGATTCCGTAAACATTTTATGTTCTTCTGTAGATCAACGCAGCTAAATTTTTAGTCGGTGACACTTACGAAAGTGGGGTCTACGCCTAGTCTGTTCGTCATTGAGTTGCTAACATTTCTTTTTTCAAATTCAGATATTTAGGTAAAAGTAGAAGCGGTAAATCATTCCTGGTTAGGAAGTACAGTACCAACACTGCCGCCTTGAAATCCTGCGATATAAACGCGTTGTCGCGCCGAAAATGTCGCACTGCGATAGCTCGCTTGAACCTTAACCAGTTGAACTCTAGCTTGGATATCTGAAACCAGCACCTTCTGGACAATCTAAAAGTGTTTTCAAAATTTTCAAAATTTTCTTTACAAAGATCTTTTCTTAGGAACATCGGCGGTATAAACGCATTGCCGCGTTGGTATCGCCGCGCCCCCATAACTTTCTTCAACCCAAACATATGAAATTCTAGTTCGAATATTTGGAACCAGCGTCTCCTAAGCTACCTGGAAACGTTTCCGAAAATTTCAGAATCCTGCTTACGAGTTTTTTTGGCACCATGCCAGCGGCGATCTAAACTCAATGTCGCGCCGGAAATGTCGCATTATTGTAACTCGGCTCAAAGCCTTTCAGCTGAAATTCCGATCAGATATTTGAAATCAGCGCCGTTTTAACCTACTTATGGATATGCTCATATATCGCAGGATCTTTTGTTTTGGTACCTTTTTGCACTATCGAGCGAAATATACGACGATATGAACGCCATGCAACGTCGGAAAAGCCGGATTGGTGTAACTTTCTTCACGCTTTCCCCAGCGAATTCTAATGTTGATATTGAGAACAAGCGAGTTCCAAGCTATCTGAGGATATGCTCAAAGTTTGTAAAATCCCAAATTTTTTCCCAGGTTTTTTTGGTCCCTCATAGTGCCCTAATTAATCAGGCTGGCTCTGGCCATAGCCGTAGTGACCTCACTGTATCGATTTATTATCAAAGTTGTCAATATGATGACACATGATGTTGCTGTTGAAACATATTTGTAGTCTGACTCATAATTCTAGAATCATTTATGGCTTCCATGGATTTTTCGATTTGAAAAATCGAATTCAAAAAAAATCGGATAATTCCAAAAGTTGACTTCGTAACGTAAGTGGAATAAGCATTAAAATGCTTTCGACTTGTCAATGTGCTGCTGGCTAATTTAGCCCCTCAAGAACGAGTCAGCTCGCGGACGCTAGGTGCGGATTTCACAGCCTCATAACCTTCAAAGCTATTCTTCTGTAGCCGAATGGCCTCGTAATCTGTGGAATACAAGGACTCTTGTAAGAAAGTAGTTTGAATTCGGTTTGTTATATGACGTCGTTTTCCAGATATGTGGTTTCGGAATGAGGTACGCGTGTTTCATTGCCGACGTGGTGCTCATTTTCCAAGGCCGCTATACAAAAGATAGATTGATTAAAGAGTCAAAACTTCGTCCATGTTCTGAGTGGTACCTGCTGTTTTTTCGTATTAGAATATTCGATTTTGAGAAGGGAGCTGTCTGGTGGCCGGTGGAAGAGTGCAAAAAATCTCAATTTTCTGCAAATTTGGACCAAATCCAATGTTATCTTAAACCTACCAACTTTCACGTATTCTGAACCTTCGTGAAAAATGCTACTTGAAAATATATGAATTGAATATCTTAATCTAAATATCCCTCATTTTTGCTTCTTTCTTAATTACGGCTGCCATGCCTAATTGGGTGCTCCTGCACCCAGATCTTTGCACAGCTGCATTCGCACCTAGAGGCATGCGTTCGCGGCTCAGCTAATTAGGAAGCAGAGAATTTGAACCAATCCGTTCGAAACTTTACTCTAGTTTGAAGTGCGCTTGGAGAAACCATTTTTTTCATTTCATTTCATTTTTTAAACGATTTAGCAGCGAAGTTTTTGTCAAATCTTCAGTATTTTTATAGTAGATTATCCTTCTTCACAAAATACTACTCTATTACTTTATGTTTTGGTGGGCCATAAAACCTCTGTCAGAAGCCAAACTATGTTCTAAAAAATTTAAAATTTTTGAACTCTCAAATGCGCAAAGTTTCCATATTTTAGAAGCTGATTTCGGACAGTTTGGCATCGATCATGCATTCTTCCTTCATCGTCTGGGCATTCTACTGAATGGAGATGTTCAAGAACATCTGCTCCCAAGTGACACAGCCGTGACCAAGGGAGCGAACTTATCGACGATGTCATCCAGACATCGATTGATTAGGAGATTTTGCTCAATATTCGCAAAATTTGTTGTAAATTTAAGATGAAACGTGACCTCAGTGAAATAACAACGTTACAACAAGGCAGAAACAAAGCAACAACAAGCAGAAAATTGATAGCATGGAATACTGTCGAGTTAGCCAAAAGCACCTGCAGCGAGCTGACACAGCCAAGCCCAAAGGTGCGAAGTTATCTATCGAATGTCATCCAGATATTGATTAATATTTAGGAGATTATAGCGTACAGTCTCAATAGTCGCAGAACTTGTATTGAGCTCACGATGAAAATCCAAAGATATTATGTTGCTCAAGTACAAAAGGATAGCTGTGGAGCCTTGAGATAATAAAAAATAAAACCTACGTACATATTTTTATCTCAAAAAATTCGAAATAAAAATTCTTCAAATTCGACCGATTTATTTCAGTCCCTGCAGTCTTCCTTAATCAAGAAAGATCCAACCTGTAGTGTCGAATTTGACCGGGAAACGGGAACATGACCTACCAAAATTTTTGGAAATTATGCCGATGGCTTACCGGTGGTAATGCATTCCAATGTTACGGGGTCCAATGCTGTATAAGTCTCAGTACTTTAAGGACAAGTCAGGTTTTGTTGTCTTTAAACACAGCTTTAAAGCAGATAAATACATGATCAGTACGAAATACATAAGTATGCCAAGAACGTAACTAGTTTGCTTAGCGCGCAAACTTGATCACACTACATCACATACACAAATTGAACAACATGTCTAAATTTGTAAGTAATATTGTGTAAGAAGCGTAGGCAACTTATGCGAAGTGATCCCTTTTATGCACCAATCAGATAAGCTGAGGGCTTCTCCTGGCCAACTGGGTTGGCTTGGAGCATAAATGTTCACGGTTCACATAAGTAAATTTCGAATCTTTTTGGCAAAGACTCCTTCCTTCCAAATTGTACACGAAATCGCTTTGAATATTGCTCCTCAACTGGAGCTCACGTTTCTCGACCCAGCGTCTCGTATGTTCGTGGTTTTTCTCCATTCATAGGTTCTGTATTTTAGCACATGTTAAAAGCTTCAGGTCGGTAGGAGCTCTGAAGAGGTTAAAGGAGACTCCATGAATTAATAGGGTCAAAATAGACTTCGGAGAGACTCAGAAGGCAACTTTCGTCGGGCCCGTTGGCCACTGTTCCTGATTTTAGCAGCGACTAGGGTATTCGGCCCCTTTCGGAACCATTTTCCACGTTGTGCGCATATCGTTACCTAAGACTTGGGAGTTTGCTTCTTTCTAGAATCCCCTTCAGCAGTGCTGTTCGGAATCCTAGAAATTATTGCTTGCTGCAAATCTCCTTTGAAGCAGAATTATATTTTGACATGGAAAACAGTGCTTGGATTTCAAGGTTGACATTTCGACGTCACATTTAGCCGCACAGCTTTGCAAATAGTTTGCAAAATAACTGAGTTTTTTTTTTCAGGATTAAGTAATCGAATATTTGCATTGAATAGAATAATTTATGAGAACAAAAGCACTCATTTGATTGCTGCTCACATTTGTTTCAACTACTTTCGAAACGCAGATTTCCTCAATGCATGTGCGCAAATTATAGCAGCTGGAATAATGATTTATGATAATTAAAACAACAAAAAGATTGCAGAAAGGTAAAGGATACTTTTTAGTAAAGATGGCATTTCTAAGTTTTGATTCTAGCAGGTTAAAAGAAAAGTGATTTTCCTAAAGCTATTTCAACGCCACTGTTCTTGCACCAACAATTCGGGTAAACCCTCCTTTAGGCCTTACACCTTTATGGGCAACCGCCTGGATAATTCGCCAATCTTGCTGCAGTTTTTCTTTACCATGCCTTTTCTGAAGTTTCCTGAACGCCGAATTCCTAAACTGCTCAGAGTCCAAAAAAATTGTATATTAGGGGCACGAGGTTGTGCGGCTGACCTGCAAATATTAGGTCGTTCCGAAAGTAATGTCGCATTTTTTGAATGAGCGCGATAATTCATGGAACCAAGATCTTCCAGAGATCTTAAAAGCATTCGATGCAGTATTTCATCCTCTTTCTAATGGTTCTAACTTCACTGCATAATGTTTAATGAGCTCTCGAAAAATTTTCAAAACCTGCGACTCATGCCTTTTGCCATGGTCAAGTTCGGCTATTTTTCTGAATTTTTGTACCCAATCTCCGAAAAAGTACAAGTGGCAGGTAGATAGAGCAAACACTGTAGAACACAGAGTAATTTTTTTCTTTTCCTTAGCTTGCTTTTCAGAGTTTCTACAATTAATTTCTCAATGCCATCAAATTCCATATTTAGTCAAATCAAACTTCACAGAACAACAACCGGCAAGCGACTCGGGTGTCATTCGATGCAGCTTTTCTCCTCTTTCCAGCGGTCGTTTTTTGTTTCCGATTCATCAAGTTTCCCGGGATAAAATCATCATAACTCAACTTTTCCAAGGCACCCCAGGGTGTACCCGAAATTTTCGAAAGTGGCTAAACCGAAGCGTGAATGCTCGTTTGGTTTGTAAAATTGTTGCCAAACCATAATCCATCTTTGTAAGTTTCAAAATCCGGAGACTTGTTGGCGTTTGATGCACTTGTGTCTAAGACGAGCCTGCTAAAATTCGGTCGTTCCATCAAAAAATCTGTACAAAAATTATGACGAGCTCTGGAAAGTAGAAAAAAGTTGTGCTATTTCCTGTAAGGTTTTCTCCATCCATCCATTACTTGGGCTCCTTCTGAGGTTTGTTATAAAATTTTAGAAAAATTGTGAAACTTGGCCATCTCAATAAGCATAGATCACAGATTTTGACTCTTTCCTGGAAGCTCATTGACTGTATTGCAACAGCTTCATAACCATTAGAAAGAGAATGGAATGCTGCATCAAATGCTACCAGAATCTCTTACACATCTTTGTTCCACGAGATGTGGCATACGTTTGAAAAAAGCGACATTACTTTCGGAATGACCTAATAGTTTTATGCGGGAAAAAGCAAAAAATGCTTCGTATTACGTCGTCCCAAAAATTCATTTGATTTATTCTAATTCATAAGCTTACGTTTTTTAACGCACTGATTCTTTGTTGTAAATAGGAGGAAAATTTTTGTTTTTCCTAATGATGTGGTGGTTTCTTTCGACGCTGTTGAAAGCTAAAAATGGAAAACAAGACCACTGAATCTTTACCAAATTATTCTGACAATAAGATAGATCGCCAGAAATCTGACATTTTGCAAAATTCAAAAACAGTGCATATCAGTGGAGGTCTGAAAAATTTTTACGAGGGGGGGGGGGGAGGATGGTCGCAACTTGGAAGCCGTTTCAAATTCTCAAGCCATCGCAAAAAATTTGGGGATGGCTTTCGAATCCTTTGCGAGCTTATAAACTCAATCAAAAAATAGAGGCGGTTTCCACTCCTCCCCCCTCCCCTCCTGCTCTTCTCTCCCAGCAGAATTTTTTTACCAAACTGATTTGAATTTTTGGGAAATTTTGGAACATATCACTAGCTTGCAAGTAAAAGAAGCAACTTGCACAAGGCGCGGGCATAAGCCTTGATCTTAGCGGATTTTCGAAATCCTGAAGCGCAAGACTTTGGAGGTGTTTTGGTTTGCAGCCAAAAATCCGAATTCAAATTGAAATGATGAATGCATAGATATCATTAATGAGTTAGCGCCGTATAAGAGCCTTTGCGGCTTTTGAGGTCCAGGGTGAGGCTACCTCACTAGATGTGGCGTACCCAGGATTTCCGTTCGGGCGGGGGGAGGGAGGGGGGGGGGGAAACAAAAATTTTTACGTGGCGTTAGCCACGCACTCCAAGAAATTCTTTGAGATGCTTCCCAAAGTTTTTTCGGACCTCTGACCCTAAAATTTTGAAAAAAGGGGACCGCTCCCGAAAATTTTTTTAAAAGGCTAATTTGAATTTTTAAAAATTTTCAAAAATCTTCCAATTATTTACAAGTAAGACAAGTCCTTGCACGTTTTCATAGAACATCTCAGTAACTTTGGGGGCTCGGTACGCCACTGCTCAGTAAGTATATAAAGAAGTAAGAGCTCAGTTATTAGTATAGTGATTTGCCACTACCGTGTCAGGAACTGCTTAGGTAAGCATCACTTTGACCTTGCATACATTTTCCAGTTCCTGTTTTACTAATGTGGGCTTCTTTCTGACTCTTGATGCAGTTTTCACAGGATAGATTTGAGTCATGACAGTTGAATAAAAATCTCGGCGAAGCAAATCCTCCAATTTTGCATCTTTTCGGCATAAGTGCCATCGTTGGTAGTGGATTTCAAATCCAACAGCAGATTCGGATTCAGCTCGCCGAGGCGAACCTTTTAACATATCGAAGTGCGTAATCGTTCGGTCACAGCAAGTGCATGGTAAGAATCCCGTGGTGGTTTTTCTTAAATGTGTAAATCAGGGCATATGTGGGCAACGGTGTAGGATGAAGAGCGTTCGAAGAAGAGTTTTTACAGAGATAGGTGAATTGAATTTACATGAATTACTTACCGTCAAACAAACATACTTTCTAGTGGCATTATGATTAGCAAAACGAATAATCTTTGTAATCAGCATGTCTTGTTGCTTATATGAAAGTTTGCGCCAATTGAGGGGCTTTGATTTTTGAGCAACAATTGCGAGCATGCATGTTCGCAAGGACTCAGTTTGATGCACAATGCGTACGTGAATTCACGAATGGTGGGAATGGACAGTTCTCCTCCCAGTAATTGCTTTCAATATTCTTCAAAGAATCTTTCGAATAAGAAGAGAATGACCAGTGGAGTTTGGAAAATTGCGCAAAGTCTACAGTCTCCTTACCGTAACTCTATGAAAAACACGCCACTGCGAGAAGCAACTGCAATAATCGTGACCAGCCTGTTAAATAAGTCACGCAGGCAAAATATTCGACAATCCCTTCAATTTTCTTTTCCTCGCGGGTGTATTAATAGCATACAACCGCTGCAGCTTGGTGGCAGAAGCACTGAAGTCACGAAGCAACCGATACAGCGTAGACCACATGCCTGCGCACAAAAATTGAGTCTGCTGAGACGAAGAATATTGTAATAGGTTTCACTTGATGAGATGAGCATAATGCTCCCTTCCGATTGGACATTTGGGTTCTGAAAGAAGTTGTGGAACTGCGCATTTTACGTGATCGAGCGAAATCGCGGCAACAACGGAATGTCGCGCGAACAACAAAGTGGCCCGGGGTCTCGCAACAATCGCAAATTCGGTAATCAGATAGAGCTTGCAGATACAGATTGGTATTACGAAACTTTATCAAACATACTGAAAATGAGGGCTTTGATTTAGACAAAATAGTATTAAAGTGTGCAAAAAGTGTAGCATGTTGCTGAAGATGGAGTGATGCTGCAAGCATATCCGATAGAACTGTTTGCAGAAATGCTGAACAGATATGACTTATTCGGATAAGTCTTACAAAAAGGGGCTAAAAATGCAGGAAAATTCGTGGTATTATTAGGCTGGAAACTAAGTTTTGCAACTGTTTTCACAACTTCACTCTCTTTGGATGTGGCGCACTCAAACTTTGGCATTATGTAGAAGGCAATGTGAGCTACAAGTGAGCACAAATCGTCTAAATTTTGAACACGAAATAGAAAAGTTTCAGGAGTTTTTCGAAAACAAATGAAATTTGAGAAATTTTTGGGTTTCAAGCTAAAATAAATCCTTTGGCAGCCTAGGCCATGCGCAGTAATCCGAATTCGTCTACAAATTATTGCTGGAGGTTGACTCCTTTGGTCTAGTAAGAAAGAAACAAAATTTAGGCTCATGTCGAGATTTGGCGTCCTCATAAATTCGAACGAGTCGATGTACGCAAGAGCTGCTGAGGACGATCGTCAGTGACTAAAGAGTCCGAAGCTCAAATTCCGCCGGGACTTTACACAGTATGATTATTTGACCCGCCAGACGCGAATATCATATTCATTTGTTGGATCAACGCCTTTTTGCTTGTTTAGGCTGAGACCCCATATCGTACACCTACAGTAATTCTACAAAAAAACCCTTGTCACGCAACTTCACTACGGTTTTCGTGATCAGCATGTCGGATAACATCCCTATGCCAAGTTTCAGCCAAATCCGTCAAACTTTGAATTTTTCCCCTTCATACCATGCACCTACCGTAACCCTCACTGCGACGTCAGAATTTGGTAGGACAGCAACTGCGCTTGTAGCTTACTTAATGACCAACGCAGTGGCAAAATTTGAGTGCGCCATGTTGAGTGAGAGGAAAGTTATGAGACCAGTTGCAAAACTTAGTTTCCAACCTAATACATGATTCAGTTACACCCTCCCTACTGCAATTTTTTTGTGAGACCTCTCAGAGCGGAAGGACTGCTCTTTCGCAAACAGTTAGTAAGTCGTGCAAAGAGAGGTTTCCGGTCGTTTTCGTGACTTCAGTGTTTCTGCCACCAGGCTGCGACGGTTGCATACTAATAATACACTCGCGAGGAGAAGAAAATTAAAAGGATCTGAATTGTCGAATAAATGCCTTGCCTTGCGTGGGTTATCTAATATGTTACTGTATTTGCCTCTCACAGTGGCATGTTCTTTCATAGGTTACGGCAGACAGGCTTTAGACTTGTTTTCCAAAGTTCACCTGCCACTGTCTTTATTCGAGAGATTCTTCGAAGATCACTTATTGACAGGAGTTACTGGGATGATTTATGCCGATTTCCACCTTTCATGAATTCATGTACGCAATGTGCACCAAATTGCGTCTGCGTAGATCCATGCTCACAATTGTTGCTCAATATTTAGAGCCCCTCAAGTGGCGAAATTTTGCTCATATAAGCGACAAGACATGCTGATCATAATCGCTCTGCGGATCATAATCTCACTATAGGGTCTCTTTGTTTGACGGTAAGTGATTCATGTATATTTTCTAAGTTTACCTTTCCTTTTTCTTCACTATAAAGAGACATGGTTTTCCCTATAGAACATTTGAAAAGTCTTCTATCGAACGCCCTTTATCCTAAACAGTTTCTTACATTATGCGCTGAGTTTACATTCAAAAAAACACCACCACAGAATGCAACGGGTTCCTACCATGCACTCTACTGTGACCGAATCGATAACAGCACTTCGATATATTAGGTTGATTCATAATTAATGCACTTTTTTCTCACCTCTTCTTCTAACAAGGGAACGATACTCGGTGTCCGTGGCCTTTTGAAATGAGATGTATATCATTACACTCGTCTTGGAACGCTGATTCCAAATCTTACTTCCGTTTCTGCTAATCGCTCCAAAGATGTCATCATGGATCGCGCAGAGTTTGGCTGCCCAGTGAAAATTTGTCGGAGCGCCAATGGCATAGGTGCGTTGTGGTCTAGTGGTTAGTTCGATAGCCTCATGAGCTGATGCAGCTCTAGGTTCGAGTCCTTTTTTGTTTTTTAGTTTTGCGCTGCCTCAATCAAACTTCTTTCACATCCTCAAGTTAAGTGAACGCTCTTACTCTTGAAAAAATGTGGAATTTTGGAAAAAATCACTACTGTTTGCGCTAAAATGTATTCAATGGTCATAATTCGAGTAAACTTTCTCGAACAAGTTCAATTGAGACAAAAGTAATGCGAAAGTAAGAACGCAAAGGATTTGAACCTACATCAACTTATGAGGCTATCGCACTAACCATTAGACCAGAACGTGGTCGCAGTAGAGGCCGTTCCAATGACCATATTTCCCTCAGTGGCTTAATTGTAATTTGTTGAAGACAAACTTTCAATGTCATTTGATTCTCTGCAAAATTGCTTGCTATTGGCCATCTCTCTCATGATTGCAACTTGTTCGGACTCTAAACAGATATGCGAAAAAAGAATAACTAAACACCCTATTTTCAGGTGTATAAGCCGCACTTTTTCAAATTTTCGCCCGGGCTGCTCAGCCGCTTCATTGTGTTTCGAGAAGCGATCCTTATACCGCACGATACTTTCAGGCAATACGCAGTAAACTATAGGGTCCTTTGGATGCGAGGTCCATTGATGTGTTCGGGCTGCTCGATGTAAGCTAGGACCACCCCGCGGCTTATACACCTGAAAATAGGATAATTGCCATTCATGCACGCACCTGACTTTTGTGCAAATAGTATGCGATTCTGGCAGTTCTCCTGAACCAATATCGAAGCCATCTTTGCTTCTGTTTATCATTCTGTTGCTTTTTTGCATTTTGGAGAGATATGTACAGAGATTGTGCATAGTCCACTTTGGCCAGCGCTGCTCGTTCATTGGATCTTAGGAATAGAGATATTCAGATCATATTTCTTGATCTGATTGTGAATAACCTGATGAAACATCAGGAGACCCTAAATAAGTGATAGTTCGTTCTTAGATGATGGAAAAGCATCAAAGTCAATCAATTTACGTCCTGATAGTCATCATAAATAGATTAAAAGACTTTTACCTCTCCCGCCCCCTCATACGAATCTGAAATTCTTGTACGCGTGAAATTAGGGTATCTGTTGACGGAAATGTTAAAATTCTCAAAACTTACATAATATTTACCTACTAATTACACAGCAGTAAAAAGTCGTTTTCGAAATTTTCTCCCTTCCGCTAGAGATACCAGATCTAGCTTTCTAAGGAAAGTAGACATTGTAATAGCATAAACTGCCCTGACACAAAGCTCATGCAACTGCCTACAGAGCCAATAATCGGAACTTTCTCATTTAAATGCACTCGTCTTACAAGGGAATGATACTCAATGTCCGTGGCCTTTTAAGACGAGATATATACCATTACACTCGTCTTTGAACGGTGATTCCGAATCTGACCTCTTTTTCTGCTATTCATTTCTCTGAAAGAAGTTATGGAAGAATCTCGAGCCAACTTCGGCCGCCCAAGGCTATGGTCACCGGAACGGCCTCTACCCGCCAGTTATTGTCTAGTGGTTAGTGTGATAGCCTCATAACTTGATGCAGGTGTAGGTTCAAATTCTTTTGTGTTTTTATTTTGCACTGCCTCAACTAAACTTGTTCGAGATTTTTTCGAATTATGATCATTGGATACATTTTAGCGCAAATAGTAATCATTTTTTCCAAATTTTTTGAAGAGTAAGGGCGTTCAGCTCGAAGATACGAAAGAAAGTTTATTGAGGCAATGCAAAACTGAAAAACAGGAAAAGGTTCCAATCTACACCTACATCAACTCATGAGCCTATCGCACTAACCACTAGACCACACCGCACCGTTGTTGACGCTCCGAACGTATTGCAATGGGCAGCCAAAGCCTGCACAATCCTTTATAGCATCTTTGAAGCGATTAGCAGAAACGGAAGTCAGATTCGGAGACAGCGTTCCAAGACGAGTATAATGGTATACAACTCATCTCAAAAGGCCACGGACACCGAGTATCGTTTCCTTGTTAGTCCGGTGACTATCCAGCACTTTGAGTTATGAAAAGAGTTTTTGCATTCGTAATTTTGACATCATTGCTCAGATGGTTGGCAGTACGTGCTCAAATAGCTATAACTAAAGATTCCGTAAACATTTTATGTTCTTCTGTAGATCAACGCAGCTAAATTTTTAGTCGGTGACACTTACGAAAGTGGGGTCTACGCCTAGTCTGTTCGTCATTGAGTTGCTAACATTTCTTTTTTCAAATTCAGATATTTAGGTAAAAGTAGAAGCGGTAAATCATTCCTGGTTAGGAAGTACAGTACCAACACTGCCGCCTTGAAATCCTGCGATATAAACGCGTTGTCGCGCCGAAAATGTCGCACTGCGATAGCTCGCTTGAACCTTAACCAGTTGAACTCTAGCTTGGATATCTGAAACCAGCACCTTCTGGACAATCTAAAAGTGTTTTCAAAATTTTCAAAATTTTCTTTACAAAGATCTTTTCTTAGGAACATCGGCGGTATAAACGCATTGCCGCGTTGGTATCGCCGCGCCCCCATAACTTTCTTCAACCCAAACATATGAAATTCTAGTTCGAATATTTGGAACCAGCGTCTCCTAAGCTACCTGGAAACGTTTCCGAAAATTTCAGAATCCTGCTTACGAGTTTTTTTGGCACCATGCCAGCGGCGATCTAAACTCAATGTCGCGCCGGAAATGTCGCATTATTGTAACTCGGCTCAAAGCCTTTCAGCTGAAATTCCGATCAGATATTTGAAATCAGCGCCGTTTTAACCTACTTATGGATATGCTCATATATCGCAGGATCTTTTGTTTTGGTACCTTTTTGCACTATCGAGCGAAATATACGACGATATGAACGCCATGCAACGTCGGAAAAGCCGGATTGGTGTAACTTTCTTCACGCTTTCCCCAGCGAATTCTAATGTTGATATTGAGAACAAGCGAGTTCCAAGCTATCTGAGGATATGCTCAAAGTTTGTAAAATCCCAAATTTTTTCCCAGGTTTTTTTGGTCCCTCATAGTGCCCTAATTAATCAGGCTGGCTCTGGCCATAGCCGTAGTGACCTCACTGTATCGATTTATTATCAAAGTTGTCAATATGATGACACATGATGTTGCTGTTGAAACATATTTGTAGTCTGACTCATAATTCTAGAATCATTTATGGCTTCCATGGATTTTTCGATTTGAAAAATCGAATTCAAAAAAAATCGGATAATTCCAAAAGTTGACTTCGTAACGTAAGTGGAATAAGCATTAAAATGCTTTCGACTTGTCAATGTGCTGCTGGCTAATTTAGCCCCTCAAGAACGAGTCAGCTCGCGGACGCTAGGTGCGGATTTCACAGCCTCATAACCTTCAAAGCTATTCTTCTGTAGCCGAATGGCCTCGTAATCTGTGGAATACAAGGACTCTTGTAAGAAAGTAGTTTGAATTCGGTTTGTTATATGACGTCGTTTTCCAGATATGTGGTTTCGGAATGAGGTACGCGTGTTTCATTGCCGACGTGGTGCTCATTTTCCAAGGCCGCTATGCAAAAGATAGATTGATTAAAGAGTCAAAACTTCGTCCATGTTCTGAGTGGTACCTGCTGTTTGAATTTTTCGTATTAGAATATTCGATTTTGAGAAGGGAGCTGTCTGGTGGCCGGTGGAAGAGTGCAAAAAATATCAATTTTCTGCAAATTTGGACCAAATCCAATGTTATCTTAAACCTACCAACTTTCACGTATTCTGAACCTTCGTGAAAAATGCTACTTGAAAATATATGAATTGAATATCTTAATCTAAATATCCCTCATTTTTGCTTCTTTCTTAATTACGGCTGCCATGCCTAATTGGGTGCTCCTGCACCCAGATCTTTGCACAGCTGCATTCGCACCTAGAGGCATGCGTTCGCGGCTCAGCTAATTAGGAAGCAGAGAATTTGAACCAATCCGTTCGAAACTTTACTCTAGTTTGAAGTGCGCTTGGAGAAACCATTTTTTTCATTTCATTTCATTTTTTAAACGATTTAGCAGCGAAGTTTTTGTCAAATCTTCAGTATTTTTATAGTAGATTATCCTTCTTCACAAAATACTACTCTATTACTTTATGTTTTGGTGGGCCATAAAACCTCTGTCAGAAGCCAAACTATGTTCTAAAAAATTTAAAATTTTTGAACTCTCAAATGCGCAAAGTTTCCATATTTTAGAAGCTGATTTCGGACAGTTTGGCATCGATCATGCATTCTTCCTTCATCGTCTGGGCATTCTACTGAATGGAGATGTTCAAGAACATCTGCTCCCAAGTGACACAGCCGTGACCAAGGGAGCGAACTTATCGACGATGTCATCCAGACATCGATTGATTAGGAGATTTTGCTCAATATTCGCAAAATTTGTTGTAAATTTAAGATGAAACGTGACCTCAGTGAAATAACAACGTTACAACAAGGCAGAAACAAAGCAACAACAAGCAGAAAATTGATAGCATGGAATACTGTCGAGTTAGCCAAAAGCACCTGCAGCGAGCTGACACAGCCAAGCCCAAAGGTGCGAAGTTATCTATCGAATGTCATCCAGATATTGATTAATATTTAGGAGATTATAGCGTACAGTCTCAATAGTCGCAGAACTTGTATTGAGCTCACGATGAAAATCCAAAGATATTATGTTGCTCAAGTACAAAAGGATAGCTGTGGAGCCTTGAGATAATAAAAAATAAAACCTACGTACATATTTATATCTCAAAAAATTCGAAATAAAAATTCTTCAAATTCGACCGATTTATTTCAGTCCCTGCAGTCTTCCTTAATCAAGAAAGATCCAACCTGTAGTGTCGAATTTGACCGGGAAACGGGAACATGACCTACCAAAATTTTTGGAAATTATACCGATGGCTTACCGGTGGTAATGCATTCCAATGTTACGGGGTCCAATGCTGTATAAGTCTCAGTACTTTAAGGACAAGTCAGGTTTTGTTGTCTTTAAACACAGCTTTAAAGCAGATAAATACATGATCAGTACGAAATACATAAGTATGCCAAGAACGTAACTAGTTTGCTTAGCGCGCAAACTTGATCACACTACATCACATACACAAATTGAACAACATGTCTAAATTTGTAAGTAATATTGTGTAAGAAGCGTAGGCAACTTATGCGAAGTGATCCCTTTTATGCACCAATCAGATAAGCTGAGGGCTTCTCCTGGCCAACTGGGTTGGCTTGGAGCATAAATGTTCACGGTTCACATAAGTAAATTTCGAATCTTTTTGGCAAAGACTCCTTCCTTCCAAATTGTACACGAAATCGCTTTGAATATTGCTCCTCAACTGGAGCTCACGTTTCTCGACCCAGCGTCTCGTATGTTCGTGGTTTTTCTCCATTCATAGGTTCTGTATTTTAGCACATGTTAAAAGCTTCAGGTCGGTAGGAGCTCTGAAGAGGTTAAAGGAGACTCCATGAATTAATAGGGTCAAAATAGACTTCGGAGAGACTCAGAAGGCAACTTTCGTCGGGCCCGTTGGCCACTGTTCCTGATTTTAGCAGCGACTAGGGTATTCGGCCCCTTTCGGAACCATTTTCCACGTTGTGCGCATATCGTTACCTAAGACTTGGGAGTTTGCTTCTTTCTAGAATCCCCTTCAGCAGTGCTGTTCGGAATCCTAGAAATTATTGCTTGCTGCAAATCTCCTTTGAAGCAGAATTATATTTTGACATGGAAAACAGTGCTTGGATATCAAGGTTGACATTTCGACGTCACATTTAGCCGCACAGCTTTGCAAATAGTTTGCAAAATAACTGAGTTTTTTTTCAGGATTAAGTAATCGAATATTTGCATTGAATAGAATAATTTATGAGAATAAAAGCACTCATGTGATTGCTGCTTACATTTGTTTCAACTACTTTCGAAACGCAGATTTCCTCAATGCATGTGCGCAAATTATAGCAGCTGGAATAATGATTTATGATAATTAAAACAACAAAAAGATTGCAGAAAGGTAAAGGATACTTTTTAGTAAAGATGGCATTTCTAAGTTTTGATTCTAGCAGGTTAAAAGAAAAGTGATTTTCCTAAAGCTATTTCAACGCCACTGTTCTTGCACCAACAATTCGGGTAAACCCTCCTTTAGGCCTTACACCTTTATGGGCAACCGCCTGGATAATTCGCCAATCTTGCTGCAGTTTTTCTTTACCATGCCTTTTCTGAAGTTTCCTGAACGCCGAATTCCTAAACTGCTCAGAGTCCAAATAATTGTATATTAGGGGCACGAGGTTGTGCGGCTGACCTGCAAATATTAGGTCGTTCCGAAAGTAATGTCGCATTTTTTGAATGAGCGCGATAATTCATGGAACCAAGATCTTCCAGAGATCTTAAGAGCTTTCGATGCAGTATTTCATCCTCTTTCTAATGGTTCTAACTTCACTGCATAATGTTTGATGAGCTCTCGAAAAATTATCAAAACCTGCGACTCATGCCTTTTGCCATGGTCAAGTTCGGCTATTTTTCTGAATTTTTGTACCCAATCTCCGAAAAAGTACAAGTGGCAGGTAGATAGAGCAAACACTGTAGAACACAGAGTAATTTTTTTCTTTTCCTTAGCTTGCTTTTCAGAGTTTCTACAATTAATTTCTCAATGCCATCAAATTCCATATTTAGTCAAATCAAACTTCACAGAACAACAACCGGCAAGCGACTCGGGTGTCATTCGATGCAGCTTTTCTCCTCTTTCCAGCGGTCGTTTTTTGTTTCCGATTCATCAAGTTTCCCGGGATAAAATCATCATAACTCAACTTTTCCAAGGCACCCCAGGGTGTACCCGAAATTTTCGAAAGTGGCTAAACCGAAGCGTGAATGCTCGTTTGGTTTGTAAAATTGTTGCCAAACCATAATCCATCTTTGTAAGTTTCAAAATCCGGAGACTTGTTGGCGTTTGATGCACTTGTGTCTAAGACGAGCCTGCTAAAATTCGGTCGTTCCATCAAAAAATCTGTACAAAAATTATGACGAGCTCTGGAAAGTAGAAAAAAGTTGTGCTATTTCCTGTAAGGTTTTCTCCATCCATCCATTACTTGGGCTCCTTCTGAGGTTTGTTATAGAATTTTAGAAAAATTGTGAAACTTGGCCATCTCAATAAGCATAGATCACAGATTTTGACTCTTTCCTGGAAGCTCATTGACTGTATTGCAACAGCTTCATAACCATTAGAAAGAGAATGGAATGCTGCATCAAATGCTACCAGAATCTCTTACACATCTTTGTTCCACGAGATGTGGCATACGTTTGAAAAAAGCGACATTACTTTCGGAATGACCTAATAGTTTTATGCGGGAAAAAGCAAAAAATGCTTCGTATTACGTCGTCCCAAAAATTCATTTGATTTATTCTAATTCATAAGCTTACGTTTTTTAACGCACTGATTCTTTGTTGTAAATAGGAGGAAAATTTTTGTTTTTCCTAATGATGTGGTGGTTTCTTTCGACGCTGTTGAAAGCTAAAAATGGAAAACAAGACCACTGAATCTTTACCAAATTATTCTGACAATAAGATAGATCGCCAGAAATCTGACATTTTGCAAAATTCAAAAACAGTGCATATCAGTGGAGGTCTGAAAAATTTTTACGAGGGGGGGGGGGAGGATGGTCGCAACTTGGAAGCCGTTTCAAATTCTCAAGCCATCGCAAAAAATTTGGGGATGGCTTTCGAATCCTTTGCGAGCTTATAAACTCAATCAAAAAATAGAGGCGGTTTCCACTCCTCCCCCCTCCCCTCCTGCTCTTCTCTCCCAGCAGAATTTTTTTACCAAACTGATTTGAATTTTTGGGAAATTTTGGAACATATCACTAGCTTGCAAGTAAAAGAAGCAACTTGCACAAGGCGCGGGCATAAGCCTTGATCTTAGCGGATTTTCGAAATCCTGAAGCGCAAGACTTTGGAGGTGTTTTGGTTTGCAGCCAAAAATCCGAATTCAAATTGAAATGATGAATGCATAGATATCATTAATGAGTTAGCGCCGTATAAGAGCCTTTGCGGCTTTTGAGGTCCAGGGTGAGGCTACCTCACTAGATGTGGCGTACCCAGGATTTCCGTTCGGGCGGGGGGAGGGAGGGGGGGGGGGAAACAAAAATTTTTACGTGGCGTTAGCCACGCACTCCAAGAAATTCTTTGAGATGCTTCCCAAAGTTTTTTCGGACCTCTGACCCTAAAATTTTGAAAAAAGGGGACCGCTCCCGAAAATTTTTTTAAAAGGCTAATTTGAATTTTTAAAAATTTTCAAAAATCTTCCAATTATTTACAAGTAAGACAAGTCCTTGCACGTTTTCATAGAACATCTCAGTAACTTTGGGGGCTCGGTACGCCACTGCTCAGTAAGTATATAAAGAAGTAAGAGCTCAGTTATTAGTATAGTGATTTGCCACTACCGTGTCAGGAACTGCTTAGGTAAGCATCACTTTGACCTTGCATACATTTTCCAGTTCCTGTTTTACTAATGTGGGCTTCTTTCTGACTCTTGATGCAGTTTTCACAGGATAGATTTGAGTCATGACAGTTGAATAAAAATCTCGGCGAAGCAAATCCTCCAATTTTGCATCTTTTCGGCATAAGTGCCATCGTTGGTAGTGGATTTCAAATCCAACAGCAGATTCGGATTCAGCTCGCCGAGGCGAACCTTTTAACATATCGAAGTGCGTAATCGTTCGGTCACAGCAAGTGCATGGTAAGAATCCCGTGGTGGTTTTTCTTAAATGTGTAAATCAGGGCATATGTGGGCAACGGTGTAGGATGAAGAGCGTTCGAAGAAGAGTTTTTACAGAGATAGGTGAATTGAATTTACATGAATTACTTACCGTCAAACAAACATACTTTCTAGTGGCATTATGATTAGCAAAACGAATAATCTTTGTAATCAGCATGTCTTGTTGCTTATATGAAAGTTTGCGCCAATTGAGGGGCTTTGATTTTTGAGCAACAATTGCGAGCATGCATGTTCGCAAGGACTCAGTTTGATGCACAATGCGTACGTGAATTCACGAATGGTGGGAATGGACAGTTCTCCTCCCAGTAATTGCTTTCAATATTCTTCAAAGAATCTTTCGAATAAGAAGAGAATGACCAGTGGAGTTTGGAAAATTGCGCAAAGTCTACAGTCTCCTTACCGTAACTCTATGAAAAACACGCCACTGCGAGAAGCAACTGCAATAATCGTGACCAGCCTGTTAAATAAGTCACGCAGGCAAAATATTCGACAATCCCTTCAATTTTCTTTTCCTCGCGGGTGTATTAATAGCATACAACCGCTGCAGCTTGGTGGCAGAAGCACTGAAGTCACGAAGCAACCGATACAGCGTAGACCACATGCCTGCGCACAAAAATTGAGTCTGCTGAGACGAAGAATATTGTAATAGGTTTCACTTGATGAGATGAGCATAATGCTCCCTTCCGATTGGACATTTGGGTTCTGAAAGAAGTTGTGGAACTGCGCATTTTACGTGATCGAGCGAAATCGCGGCAACAACGGAATGTCGCGCGAACAACAAAGTGGCCCGGGGTCTCGCAACAATCGCAAATTCGGTAATCAGATAGAGCTTGCAGATACAGATTGGTATTACGAAACTTTATCAAACATACTGAAAATGAGGGCTTTGATTTAGACAAAATAGTATTAAAGTGTGCAAAAAGTGTAGCATGTTGCTGAAGATGGAGTGATGCTGCAAGCATATCCGATAGAACTGTTTGCAGAAATGCTAAACAGATATGACTTATTCGGATAAGTCTTACAAAAAGGGGCTAAAAATGCAGGAAAATTCGTGGTATTATTAGGCTGGAAACTAAGTTTTGCAACTGTTTTCACAACTTCACTCTCTTTGGATGTGGCGCACTCAAACTTTGGCATTATGTAGAAGGCAATGTGAGCTACAAGTGAGCACAAATCGTCTAAATTTTGAACACGAAATAGAAAAGTTTCAGGAGTTTTTCGAAAACAAATGAAATTTGAGAAATTTTTGGGTTTCAAGCTAAAATAAATCCTTTGGCAGCCTAGGCCATGCGCAGTAATCCGAATTCGTCTACAAATTATTGCTGGAGGTTGACTCCTTTGGTCTAGTAAGAAAGAAACAAAATTTAGGCTCATGTCGAGATTTGGCGTCCTCATAAATTCGAACGAGTCGATGTACGCAAGAGCTGCTGAGGACGATCGTCAGTGACTAAAGAGTCCGAAGCTCAAATTCCGCCGGGACTTTACACAGTATGATTATTTGACCCGCCAGACGCGAATATCATATTCATTTGTTGGATCAACGCCTTTTTGCTTGTTTAGGCTGAGACCCCATATCGTACACCTACAGTAATTCTACAAAAAAAACCCTTGTCACGCAACTTCACTACGGTTTTCGTGATCAGCATGTCGGATAACATCCCTATGCCAAGTTTCAGCCAAATCCGTCAAACTTTGAATTTTTCCCCTTCATACCATGCACCTACCGTAACCCTCACTGCGACGTCAGAATTTGGTAGGACAGCAACTGCGCTTGTAGCTTACTTAATGACCAACGCAGTGGCAAAATTTGAGTGCGCCATGTTGAGTGAGAGGAAAGTTATGAGACCAGTTGCAAAACTTAGTTTCCAACCTAATACATGATTCAGTTACACCCTCCCTACTGCAATTTTTTTGTGAGACCTCTCAGAGCGGAAGGACTGCTCTTTCGCAAACAGTTAGTAAGTCGTGCAAAGAGAGGTTTCCGGTCGTTTTCGTGACTTCAGTGTTTCTGCCACCAGGCTGCGACGGTTGCATACTAATAATACACTCGCGAGGAGAAGAAAATTAAAAGGATCTGAATTGTCGAATAAATGCCTTGCCTTGCGTGGGTTATCTAATATGTTACTGTATTTGCCTCTCACAGTGGCGTGTTCTTTCATAGGTTACGGCAGACAGGCTTTAGACTTGTTTTCCAAAGTTCACCTGCCACTGTCTTTATTCGAGAGATTCTTCGAAGATCACTTATTGACAGGAGTTACTGGGATGATTTATGCCGATTTCCACCTTTCATGAATTCATGTACGCAATGTGCACCAAATTGCGTCTGCGTAGATCCATGCTCACAATTGTTGCTCAATATTTAGAGCCCCTCAAGTGGCGAAATTTTGCTCATATAAGCGACAAGACATGCTGATCATAATCGCTCTGCGGATCATAATCTCACTATAGGGTCTCTTTGTTTGACGGTAAGTGATTCATGTATATTTTCTAAGTTTACCTTTCCTTTTTCTTCACTATAAAGAGACATGGTTTTCCCTATAGAACATTTGAAAAGTCTTCTATCGAACGCCCTTTATCCTAAACAGTTTCTTACATTATGCGCTGAGTTTACATTCAAAAAAACACCACCACAGAATGCAACGGGTTCCTACCATGCACTCTACTGTGACCGAATCGATAACAGCACTTCGATATATTAGGTTGATTCATAATTAATGCACTTTTTTCTCACCTCTTCTTCTAACAAGGGAACGATACTCGGTGTCCGTGGCCTTTTGAAATGAGATGTATATCATTACACTCGTCTTGGAACGCTGATTCCAAATCTTACTTCCGTTTCTGCTAATCGCTCCAAAGATGTCATCATGGATCGCGCAGAGTTTGGCTGCCCAGTGAAAATTTGTCGGAGCGCCAATGGCATAGGTGCGTTGTGGTCTAGTGGTTAGTTCGATAGCCTCATGAGCTGATGCAGCTCTAGGTTCGAGTCCTTTTTTGTTTTTTAGTTTTGCGCTGCCTCAATCAAACTTCTTTCACATCCTCAAGTTAAGTGAACGCTCTTACTCTTGAAAAAATGTGGAATTTTGGAAAAAATCACTACTGTTTGCGCTAAAATGTATTCAATGGTCATAATTCGAGTAAACTTTCTCGAAC
Organism: Cylicocyclus nassatus; assembly: GCA_958299035.1. NCBI lineage: Eukaryota > Metazoa > Nematoda > Chromadorea > Rhabditida > Strongylidae > Cylicocyclus > Cylicocyclus nassatus. The sequence goes on from CATQJL010000305.1 coordinate 29,171,825, forward strand.
AAGTTCAATTGAGACAAAAGTAATGCGAAAGTAAGAACGCAAAGGATTTGAACCTACATCAACTTATGAGGCTATCGCACTAACCATTAGACCAGAACGTGGTCGCAGTAGAGGCCGTTCCAATGACCATATTTCCCTTAAGCGGCCAAACTTGGATCGAAATCCCTTCATAACTTCTTTCAGAGAAACGTTTAGCAGAAACGGAAATCAGATTCGGAATCAGCGTTCGAAAACGAGTGTAATGGTGTACATCTCGTCTCAAAAAGCCACGGACATTGAGTATCGTTTCCTTGTTAGGTGGTCCTGTATTTGGAAACCTCAGAATTCGCTGAAACTCGGACCACGAGGGTTATTTTACTTGCTGATTGCAAAACGATGCTCTTATGCTTTATAGATCTTTTTATGCTTACTGTACGTATACGATAATGGGTCAAACAGCAATGTGCTAGTATTTTGCATGACGAGCCTAATTGACGTTGTTAACGAATATCATGTTATGCGAACAGCGGACGCTTGATAACGACCCCTCTCCCCTCCCTGATTCCTCAATACGACCCCTCAGGTGTGGCATGCCATACCCCACGCTTGAACCTGGTTGCGACCCTCATTCTCACACCTCGAAACGAAGCCGACAACAAAAATTGCATAAATAACAGAAAGAGGCTGATATCCATATCTATGTGATCATTCAGACTTTTTACTCGGAAGGATACAAATCAGCACCATTGCTCAAAAATTTGCTTATATGAAAAATGTCTTAATTTTTGTTCTCTTCTTTTACTCACATCTCGCACGTGCGCTAGCAACGAGTACTTGGCATAGCAGCTCTGTCATCTTCTGCTTTCTTCGCACCACTGTGTTTCTTTTCAACATCCACGCGCTTAATCCTTTTTGATTCTTCGAGTGCTCAGAGGTATTCTTGAGGGCCAAACTATTCTTTTTTGATCTTTTCCTTTTGTGCTGGTTTCCTTCTGAAATTAATGCAAAGATGAGCTATAAAATTTTTGAACTTTACCGATTCACTCCATTTTCGTTGAATCTGACCAAATCTAAATCGTTGATTTTCTTTTTATTTTTTCTGTCTTTCCACTTAAATTGTACCCAATTCAGTATCGTAATCAATAACTTTGCTTCCAACTCTTTTTTCCTATTAAGTTGGCTAAAAAATAAGTTCGTTTTTGCATACAAATCATCATAAAAAATTTTCTTGTTGTTTTCAATCTATGATTCTTTGTGGGAAAATAGTTCGAAGCTTCCTTCATCACATATCAGATAATCAGGATTTTCTATCATCAATGAAGACAGTCATGCCTCAACATGGCAAAATTTCCAAAAGCTAAATTCTTTAACTTCCTAAGCTTCGTTTACATGCTGTAATGGATGTAAAACACAGCAGTTTGGTGTTTGGATACAGAGGAGTTTTTCCTGTTTAGTGAACAAGAAAAAGAACTGTGATCTGCCAGTTTGAAAATGTTTCACTAGGGAAACCAAATTTCCTCATTTTTGCGCATTACGAGAAAGTTGCGCTTTTTCACTTCTTTGGTCTACAACATTTGTAAGAGCTGAAAAAGCGACCGAACTTATTTATTAGCCAACCTAATATCTAAAGCTATGCCTGCAAAAAATACAAACTCACAGCGCAAAGATTTAGAGACTGTTCAAGAAGATCTTCAGAGTAAACCTGTTAGTTTCCACCAGCTTGGCTTAGTTTCACTGAAAAGCCATGGTTGTCTGCCGGTCATGAATGAATCCTGCAGCCTTTCAAAAAATTGTTGGATGAACATATCGGAGGTGCGCGATAGAGTGATCGTAACAAAGGGCGCAATAAAATCACATTCTCGAACGAGATTCTATCGCGCTTAGATGAGCTTGGTAATGGGGCGGTTGAAAGAGACAGAAGCAAAGCCATTGCAGGCCTGCCCGAACATGCTAAAAGGGATGTCCTATCCTTTGCGGTCTAAACGCCTTAACGATATCGAACAGAAAGTACGTGAAAATCTTGACACGTTAGATATCGAGTGCAAACCTGTAAAGGTTTTCCGAATGGGTTGTAGAGTGACTAACAGGCGTGTGAAAATTGAATTACCCACAAGAAATTATAGGTCCTCCGCCTTTTTTCGGGCCCGACTGCTCCGAGACTCTCCAATATTTGAGGGGGTCTACATTAGCAGGAGCATGACGGCTCCAGAAAGGGAACGTGAGCGTGGTCTTCGCAAAGAGGCTAGGAAGATGAATCAGAAAAGGAGTTTTGAGGAGAGATCATGGTTTATCAAGGAGAGCTTGTTCCAATGAGCTCGCTCTCGCAAAGCAGAGGGTCTCCCTTACAAGCTTCACGTAATTCTCTTCGCCACCTCAAACAACATGCTAGGAAAACTGAGTTCCTGAGCTAGGCGACTTTCTCAAATGCTATCTGTTAAGTGCAAGATCATTACAAAATAAATTATCTCATTTGCACCATTTTCTTTTCCCTAAAACTCCTGATTTCTTTTTGCTACCAAGATGTTATCTCTCAAGAGAACCGATGCAGAAATTTTGTCTGGTTTATCGCGCTTACTTTTTCACTTCGAACTTGAGGCAAGGAGCTGTATTAAAGCAGAATCTATAAGTGTGATTACTGCCCTTCAAAGTGGTAGCAAAGGGTTTGAGCACACAATATTTTGCCCTGTACAGTAGAGAAGCAAAAATGACTAAGACGTCGTCGAAGCAAATTTTCGATGCAATCTATTAGCAATCGCTAAGGAGCTTGTTGTAAATGATTCCCAATGACACTAAATAGATAATCTAAAAAGTATTTTTTTGCATCACTAAAAAACCCACTTAGCTCCTCTGGATAAAAGTAATGTCATCAAATCAATGATTCACTTTAGAAATCATAATCGGCTAAAAATCTGATAAAAGAAAAAAGTAGCTCCTCTGGATAAAAGTATTGTCATCAAATCAACGATTCACTTCAGAAATCATAATCGGCTAAAAATCTGATCAAAGAAAAAAGTTTACGAAACATTTGCCATAACCGAATATTCTATTTGGATGAAGATGGGCAGAATGGAGTTCCGAGTCATGAAGCTTACAGAAACGCATATGATCTTATGGCCTCAAAGAAATTAAAATATGAGTGCAAAAGAAAGCTAGTACTCGCTTTTGTGAGCAAAAAGCCAAATTTTTTACCGTCTCTGGTGTGAGTTCAAAACAAGCATCATGCGAGATAATTATAGTGTAAGCTTGTTACATGTTTTGACATAAATTCACAGCATGTCATCAAAAGCCACGAATTTCGGAAAGGAATAAATCTGGGCGTTCATTCATTAAGCCTCGAGCCAAGTAAGTATTTGCATCTGCGATACTTTATTTAGAAAACGTGAGATTTTTTGACTCTAACTTTTCGGTAAAAAAGTATTCTTGAGCACCATTTTCTTAAAAATACCATTCGATTTTGAGTATTGCAAAATTCAATTAATGGCAATGCGATTGAATTAATTCAATGATTGTTGTATGATTAAACAAAGACTTCCTACGTCGATTGGCAAAATCATCTAGAAGCTCAAAAGCATCGTAAACTTGTCATTTGACACACTTGGTCACAAGCAACGGACACACTTTAGTCACGAGTTGCGGACTTGGTTCAAGGATTGACACAAGTTTTTTGCTACGGTAACTGTCAAAAGATTTTCTTTATCTAAATCTTCAAAGCTGATTACACATAATAGATTAAAAGAAGTATTCACATATGACTGATACAGGACTTCATTTATAAGTGTAAAAAAAGAAATTGTGTCCGTGTCGATCATTCCGCCCTCGTTTTCTCGCTTCAAATGTTGTAGGCTTGCCTTCCACAAATATTCCTAGCGAGGCCACAGGGTAAGCCCTCAGCAGAATCCATTATAGTCACATAACTTAACCCTATTTTACAAGTCTTTAGAATGCTGAGAAAAGGTATTATGTGAGAGGTAAAACAAAATGTTGACCTTTCCTTTTCTGGTATCTTAGTACAGTCTTTATCCAAAAAGGTGCATTTCTATTATAAGTAAATTCCTAAGTTAACAATAAATTTCGTTCTTTTCACAATTTTATTGCTTTGCTTCATGGCCAGCAGAGAGACACTCACGTGTGAACTTTACGATCCTCTAGTGAGCAAGACAGCTTCGCTTCATGCAGAGTTGAGAGCATGCAGATTGGAGTACAAAAGTTCTTGTATGTAATGCAAAAATTCCGACATTGAGTGATCACTGGAGCGACTTCCTCTTCAACTTGTCCTCTCCTCTTTGCTAGAGTCCGCAAAAACAAACTAGTACTGGCTTTTGAGAAAAACGCATTTCAATTAGATAGGTGTGCTCAAGGGAAAAATCGTGAAATTAAAGCGGCAAAGGCGTAATCGCTTCACAAAGGACTATTTGCCACCTTCGTCCAAGCCCTGGCTCACATTTCTGACAACCCTACAAATTCTATTCGTAAACTTCTATCACTGTTGTGTTTGCGAGTTAAAAGTACCTCAAATGCTTTTGTAAAGCGCATGATTATCTTTTTCAGACGAATTCAAACTTTTGAGAAAGCAAACGGAATGTAAGAGGCTATAAATTTCTTAAAATGGTGCTAACACATTTTCGGGCTAACCTAATATTTTCACGGAAGCGAATGGTCTCTGCATCTCAGTATTTTTCGTGAATTGAAGAAACCGCAGACGTAGATGTCATACGGGTAGGAAAAATTCAGTGGTATAGGCTTTAACAAAGGTATCCGCATCTTGAAATTCGGCGTATGACAACCAACGGCGTTCGGATGTCCGCAAACGCTCCACCCAACGTACACTGGGGGGGGGGGGATACCAGGGGCGTTATTTATCAATCTCCTATATAAGTAGGGATCAGTGGCCCCAGGATTTCGGCTCGGGGGAGGGGGGCGCGGCAAAAAAGTTTTTCAAATGAAGGTGCGTGGCGTCAGCCACGCACTCCGAAAAAATTTTAGGGGGGCTTCTCAAATTTTGCCTGCCTCCAACTCCTAAAATCTGGAAAAAGGGGGCGTGGCGTCAGCCACGCCCCCGAAAAAATTTTTTTATAAGGCTAATTTGAATTTTTAAAAAATTTTAAATATTATTTTAATTGTTTACAAAAATGAACAAGTCATTTGCACATTTTTATAACTCATGTAAGTAACTTTCAAAAATTTCGCGAACCCGTTCTCGGGGGGGGGGGGGGCGCGCCCCCCCCCCCGCTCCCCCCCCCCCTCGGTACGCCACTGGTAGGGATTCCTGTACAGGTAACAGCCCGTACAGGCGCGGGCACTGCGCCCGCGATACACGAATTATTATCGAACATGGTCGATCTGGCAAGTTTGGCCATATCGGGCACGGCAGTTAAGCAGCACAGCCCTACCCGTCGAGATTGGGCTCTGCTGCCCTACTGCCATGCCCGATATAGCCAAACTTGCCAGAACGGACCACATTTTGAAGTTTGATGAATTACGGGATTCCCCCTTTTCGGACACTAGTTAATAAGGGCCCGAACAGCGAGTTGGAGGTTGATAAATACCGCCCCTAAGCGTCAACATGCAGCACATTCTTGCAAACGTCCCGAAGGTGTTCCTACGCTCCTTTCACGTGGACTGTGCCAAATCAAAGCTTAGTAAGGGTTTCTACTGCTAACTAGTGTAGCTATATCTTGATCCTCATAGAACTGGAAATTTATTGAAAGGAAAACGGGAAGAGTCAAAAAAAATAAAAACGCTATCCCACTTTCTTTCAATTTTCCTGCCAAGTCCCACCAAAGCTACTGTGTACTACTGCAACAGCGAATTGCACCAATTTCTAATCACAACGTTGTTTGCATGACATTCGTTTCTCAACCGCGTTTCTAGTGGTCTGGTCTGGTTTCCACTTCCTGTTATCCTGTATGGTCCCTTTACATCAGACACGACCTAGTCTCAAAAGGCTTTCCTCTACTAATACTACAGTATCAGTGTGCAAAGCCAACTTGCATCCTCATTGGGCTGGCGGGGTGTTACTTGCAGAGACTCATTGCCCTGCCGAGGATGCCCAGAATCAAGTAAGAGGATGGCACTCAGTCGCTAGAAACGACTCCCACCTCCTGGCTATTGTTTCAATAAGACCCTCCAGAACTACTGCACACCTAAGATAGACATATTTGAAGGCCTCACCAAGCATAACGAGTAATGTTATCCATAATTAACGGGTCCAATAACCCTTGTGGACCACGATGTGCGGATTTCGAAGTTTACAAATACTGGGAAATGGGTGAAATGGTCATTGTCGAAAATGATTAACTTTGTTGCTAAGGTGGACTTACTATCTCTTTTGGCATTCAATACAAAACACTACTCCTCCTTTGCCTACCCCAGAAATCCCGCTTCAAAAAACCTAGAAAAAAAGTGGAATTAAAGGCCAATAAGAATCTCCTTTTCCCCATTTTTCGCTTCTGATGGCTATAATTTCCAGCTATTTCTTACAGAAGAATGGTCAAAATTCAAAGTGGTCAACCTCAGTAAGCCGTATACCGTTATCCATGGGGGACTTGTCATATATCCGCCTTCGCTATCTGCCTATCGGCCTTTTACACGAAGTTAAGGTCCTCGAGTCCGTCGTCTGCCGCCGCCCATCTTAAGTAATCGTCGCCCAGCTAGATGAAGCTAGAAGTTAAGTTGGACGCAAAGCGCAGTTTCAAGGGGACTATTTGCAGCATTTGCAAGTGTTCACTGGGTAGGGTCGATTAACATTGGAGGACACGCACGGTAAGCCGTTCCTTGTACCGTTGCAGCCACCATATTTTGAACGATGTTACGTTAGGGCCGGGCTCAGCACAGTTATCAACTTATATATAGAAACTGCCGTCTAAGCGGGAGCGCAAAAAGTTTTTTCATTCCCTCCACAAACCCATACATCAAGCTGGATGTGGAGGTGCCTGTGTAAAATTTGGCTGGCTATGGTCTTGGCTGTGAAACATGAGGAATGAACTGCGATACGTTTTTCGAGTCGATTTCCAGTCAGTGCACGTCATTCTGTATCTCTGAGTCAAGTAACTGCTGAATTGTAGGGCAGCAGAACGTCAACAAAAAGTTGTTTGCATATTTAATTGTGGTTTATGATCTACTTAACAAACGTAAACTTTACCTACATCGCATACGTCGATCTTCAAGAGAGCAAGGCCTCGGACATAGTTTACGCGGTTTCGTCGCCTCGCGATTTGCACGAGAGACAAGTGTTACGAGTTCATTGCATTCCGATCACCTTGCATTTCAGTTGTGATAGTCAATCACGATTAATCGTTTCGGAAAACTGTCACAACCGAAATGCACGAGATTGGCATGCACTGGACTCGTAGTAGCTGTCTTGTTAAAAGAATCGCGAGGCGTTGGACAGGAACGGGAAAAAACGTGAACTATGCTTGAGGTCTAAGATGGTTGTTCGAAAAGAGCGTGTGATTTGGTTAACAGTATTTTGTAGCTTTCTTCTTGACCTCTTCTTTCAACTAGAGATAGTTTCCATCTAGGGTGTGGCGAACGATTCCATTTTCGCAATATTGATACAGTATCACTGTACCGGATTGACAATATCACTTGACCGGGCTGACGAAATACCGATGAGTACCTGCGATGATTCTGAGTTTCGCTCCTCTCTTCATTTCTTGTCAACTTTTTTTGCTCTACCGCTATACTGTCGAACCTACGTATCATTCCGTAGCGAGCAGGGTTTCTCTCGTCTTCAGCTGAAGGCAAGCTCCAGCTTCAAGACGGCGGTACCCACCGTACCTGTCGAGCGAATCAAGGAGATGTTACGCTGTGTTTAGAAGATGGATGTCTAAAAACTGGCATCATGGAGCAAATGTAAAATACCAAGCGCGCTATGCGTTGTACTATAGATCACAAATAACTGTGTTTCCGTTTGCACAGGATTCCGGCGCGTGCCAGCGCGAGGCGAGTGCCGACGCCGTGGGGTGGGTTGCGGCAGGTACCGGCGAGTTCGAGTCTGAAGCTTGCCTAAGCCGAAAGCGCTGCAGATTGTGGCGCGTAACTTAAAAAGTTACGCGCCACAATCTGCAGCGTTAAAAAGTGTCGTGTCTAAATTTCTTTTAAAGTAGAATTTGATGGGTGAAACAGATGATGAGAGAGGGGGGGTTGACGGTCGGGGCCAATACATAACTCTACACCATAAATGACACATCGTAAAATCTGGAGGAGGTATGTCCGCGTTGCTTGCTTTTGCTCCGGCGTGCCTCGGAGGCGAGAATAGTATTCCAGCTATCTTCTAATAGGAACACCTAGAGATAGGAGCGGGAAGCTGTACAAGCCACATTTTTTAGCTTTTTGTGTGGTTTCCTGATGGTCCCCGGCCGCCGACTGCCCTTTCTTTAAAGCCATTTTACTTTCATCGTCAATGAAAACATATCAAAGCTGTACTGTTTATCTAAATCAGCAGTGCTAAACACATTTCTGATGAGAACAAATGACTTACCGGAATACCGAAATTTTCGATGAACCCCAGCTTTCGAATTGTGGCTCGTGGCAATTTTCATTATCTCGCTACATCACTTGTTCTTATCAGAAACATGTTTAGCACTGTTGGGTTAGATAACCAGTACAACTTTGGCATGTTTTCGTTAACTCTGAAGATGGAAAAATGACTTTGAAGGAGCGATAGTTGGCCGCTGGAGATGGGATCAAACAAAAAGCCTAAAAATATAACTTGTACAACTTCCCGCTCCTGTTTATGTTCATAGTGAAGGATAGTAGGAATATATACGGATAGAGAGACAGCGCGAATTCCAGACATGTGCATTAGGATATGAAGTTTTTTAAACTGCGATCCCTTACCCAGGGGGGATGTTAGTACATGCGGCCCTAGAACTTGCAACTCTTGGACGCTTGACCCACAGTTGAACAAGTCTTGTGCTTATTTCAAGGCAGGTTCGAATTCGCGCGCTTAACTGGCGAACCTGTTTGAACAGAAAATTTTTGGTTTCTGCACAAATGGGATCGATAAGGCAGAAATGACAATAAGCGTCCTCTATAGAAGATGAAAGCTGACATAAAGGGAGAAGGCGATTGTCTGTGGAGGGGGAGGGGTCGCTTTTACAGTCCCTCTTTGCTATTATTCCAAAATGATTTCAGGTTGCCCCGTAAGCCACATGTGCCGAGCCCTGCTCTGGAAAAGAAAATATGAGGTAGGAAGAGTGAAGAAACTACGAACTCAGGGCATCTACCGAGGAATTATAAGGGGGGGGGGAGGGGAAGTTTGGGCACTTTGGTAATGAAAACGGCTAATGGTTTTGTATCCATTGCTATCTTATGAAAGCTGAAAACACATCCACTGCCCAGGTGCACTGATTATAGTACAGGCAAATCTGATGCGCCTCTCGATATGCAGCACACAGCACACAAGGTGTGGCTTACGAAGAAAATTGTGGACCTATGGCAAATGCTTTGGGGAATGGGGGAATGGGGAGAGGACTGTGCACAGATTGTCAGGGAAAGGAGTTTTCACGCGACAGCAATAGCCACCGTGGTTGAAATGTCTGACCACTTCCGGCCATCCTTCTCTCCCTCTCACTCTTGGCTTAGGTATAGATCTAGGCAAAGGGCAGAGGGCAAGAAATATGGTATTTGTGAGAAGCCAACTAAAAACTTCGTATGAATGGCATAGGAAAATTTCGAAGGACCTGTGGTCACAGGCATTTGGCTAGGACTAGGAATACTTTGCAGGATGATGAAAGGAGGGATAGAGCGGGTGGAGTAAGGGTAGGGCTTTCAAAAAGAGGAGTCCTAGGTTTTGGTTGGGGAAATCTATGACATATTAAGTCGCATCCACCATTTAGAAGGCTTAAAGACGACGAATGGCGAGATATCTGATAATCCCGGAATCAGCGAAGTTTGGGAGTAGAATTTATGCAGATGTAAAAGGATCTAAGGTTTTTGAGCGGAGTAGCTGGGAAAGGAGAAAGATATGAGCACTTTTAGCTTGAGTCCATCAATATCTGATAATCCCGGAATTATATTTCGCTGTGAGGTCAAGAATCATGAGCGCTCATCTGAGTTTTTGCTGTCTACCGGACATCGCGCTGCTACTGTTTGTGAGTTTGTGTTCAGACTGGTGATGTATTGAGTACTTATCTATCGAAAGTTTGGGATATCATTTGATTGCACTCTGGAACGACCGTTTCAGTGAATGAGGAGTCTGGCTATGGTTTTTAGTAGTCTTCACACAAAGTTTTTAGTAGTCTCTATGGTTTCTTCTTTCGAATAGATCCAGGAAACTGGAGGAGAGATTGGGCATTCTGGGCTCGGAGAAAGGTTTTAAAGCGCTGACAAGCGCATTATTGCTTAGGATCTGCGGGCACTTTGGCTACGTAGGGGACACGGCCTTTTGTACGGCGGTCTTCAGCAGCCACCCTGATGACTTGTCTCGATACGTCAAGCACTCAGCAAATCCCTCCCCTTCCCCTGCTTTGCTCAAGAAAGCCGCTGCAGGGTGTGTCGCGTGCGGTGCCCGTAGACGAACTGCAAAAAAGAGGGAGAAACATGTGACCAATGTCAGGGCGCTCTACTCAGGGGACCTGAAGAAGGCTTCGGACATCATGGTCGCCTGAAACTTAGGATATTCCCTTCATTATCAGAGAATGCAGAAATGGGGATGAAGTACGCACTAAAACTCAAGACTCTTGAGAGAAGGTTAAGTGGAGTTAGAGTCCTCGTGGCGCAGCATACAGAAGCTGAGGGGTCGGTAGCTGTGGGAGTCCTTGGTCAAAGGCAGCTTTCAAGCATGGTGCCCAGGTGCTGTACCAGCGGGCGACTTGTATCGGCTTGCATCGCGAGGGCGTGGGTCCATACGCAACTGCATGCAACTCTATGCAAGTCATCTGTCAATACGGTAGCAGAATCTGCTTTGGAGGCAAATATATCAGCCACGAATGACCATCTGCACTGCTGCTTATGCAGTGTTTTAGGCATCCCTCCTATCAAAGGCGCCCAAAAGCGCTTGAATGTCTCCAATTCCTCATCACATCTCTCATCCCTCCTCATTCCGCGGTAGCATTCGCGACTAGCTTTTAACTAAAGAGAAGAGCAAACTCTGCACACCTTGGGTGTCAAGGAAGGGGGCTGGCGCTTTTGGGATAGCGCAAAACATGTGTGAGGAGAGGTGAGAAATGTGAAGAGAGATTAAAAAAATTTGAGTGCTTTTGGGCGCTTCTGAAGTCTGACGGATGTCGGGTCCGAATATCGAATTTCGAATACGAATATATTCGAATGTTTTATTCGAATGATCGAATTTCTATTCGATTCGGACCCAAGTATAGTAAGAACCATGAGTTTGAAAATTCGATAGTTATCTCAGAAACCACTGAGACAAATCGTCTCAAAACATGACTGATGGAGAGAGAAAGAAAAACTGCTTTTGGTAGTCGTTAAAGCATTAACGTGCCTTTATTTCACATTCTAGCAGATTGGAAAAACGGAAGGAACTTCTGAACCGACCTAATAAGTTGGAGCCGGTCACAGAATGCTCATCAAGGTAAACTTAACCATGACATAGCGCAAGTATTTACCCTGACACTTCGCACAAGCATATAGTGACTCCCGATGCACCACTCAGTGTTTACAATACTGTTCCTACAACAAACACAGAAAATAAGAGGGTGCACAAATTTCACGAAAACTCTCTTAAATGATCTTCCCCAAATCCCCCCTTCTTTCTCCAACACTGCTGATAATCTCTTAGGGTCGCGTAGCCCAACCTACAATCTCCGCTTCCATGCCAAGGCGTACAAAGTTTCTTTTCCTTAGCTGAAAGCTAGTTTCGAGTTCCACTTTGCCCGCTTCTTCTTCGTTTTCAAGGGCGCCTTGAATGCAGCTTCCAGGCAAAACTAAACACATGAGGATCGCTCATGGAAACTGATGGAAACTGATTTTGAGGTCCTGCAGATAGCCCCCAGCTATCCTGCCCCCCACATATGCAATTAGGACAAACCTTCGAAATTTCGACCAAAACATTCCGATTTTATTCACCGCTAGTTCTTGAAAATCAACAGTTTCAAGCAGAATTAGAAAAAATAGGCCTTCCATTCTCGAATAATATTCGCAACTCGATTAATTGAGAAAACGGGGTTTCGAATAGATTTTATTCGAATATTTTATTCTAATGTTTGTTCGAATTCGTATTCGAATGAACTCCGTATTAGACTAGTTGCCAACCTACCAACTTCATCGATTTCTGGAGAAGTTTGAGCTGGGGGGCTGACAGGGGGTTAAGTGAGGGCACTGATTATGAATGAAGATTTACTTTATCGATTTTATCGATTTTTGGAAAATCTCGAGCTACGGGGTTGGGAGTCGGTATAAGGGGGGGGGGTAAATGGGGATGCTGATTACCGAAGTCTATTTTATCGATTTCAGCGATATCTGGAAAATTTTGAGCTAGGAGTTGGTATAGGGGATACAAGGGTGCTGATTATGAATGGATCGGCTTTAGCCAGATATGTCGGCAAGTTTGAGAATGGTTGCTCTAGTTACTCAGTAAATCATTCGAATATTTATTCGAAGTTCGACTCCCAATGTTCGAATATATTCGATATTCATTCATTCGATATTTTTGATTTTCCGAATTTATTCGCAATTCATTCATTCGAGATTTTTTAAACCTCAAATTCATTCGATATTCGTTTATTCGAGATTTTCGAATTTATTCGATATTTGTTTATACGAAATTTTTCGTTTTCGAATTTATTCGATATTTATTCATTCGATGAAAAATTTTCGAATTACCTAAGTATAGTTCTTACCATGCCCAGATTTGGCGATTTTTCAAAATCTTCATTGTAAACTTTTGAAAAAACTTTGATAGCTGTTAGATAGTGCAATGCAGTGAAATTTTTTGACGCTGACTTTCCAAAATTATAGTTAATACTATCAAATTCTACTTTTGGTCATCCCAAGATTCGCAGAACATCAAACTGCGCACAAAAGGTGTCATTCGATGCAGCTTTTCTCTCCTTTCTGGGGGGCTTTTTTTCTCAATTCGTGGAGTCTTGGCCATAAAATTATCTTAATTAGTGATTTTGAACCTGCCTTTTTCAAATTTGATATTTCGAAGCGGTAAACGCTCTGTTGCTTTGTGAAGTTAGCGTGTAACCATAATCAAACTTTGCAAGCATCAACTTCTGACGATTTTTTAGTGTTTGGAGCCTATGTGTATTTTGCGACTTTGCAAAATTGAAGACTTTCGGAAAAGTTATCCAAAAAATACTAAGAAGCTGATTGAAAATGCGAGAAAATTAGCACTGAATTGCACTTTTTTACGCTACCTAACAGCTATCAAAGCTTTTCCAAATGTTCACAAGAAGGTTTTGATGAATTGCCAAACTTAGGCATGTTAAAAACCATAGGTTTGAAATTTCTGCAGTCATCTCACAAGGGAAGGATCCCAACTTAAGGTGGCGAATTGGAATAAACCGCATACCATTAGATGCGTCTTGATGAGCTGATTTCAAATCTACCTTCCAAATCTGCGACAACGTTATCTGGAAGAAGATATGAAAGGTTAAAAATGTGAAGTAACGGGGGTTTTGGTGCATAATGTGCTTTAGAATCCAACTTGGAAGTGCACGACTAGCATGATATTGAGTGTACTGATTTCAAGGAATGCTCATATTCTAAAGAAACATAGATAAGTGCTTTTGAACAACTAAAAAGTAACTAAAGTTCTTTGGTAAAAGCTGTGAGCAATGAAAAGTCCAAATTTGGCAAATATACAGCGCGATATCTCGAAAATTGGTTGTTTAAAAACACTTATTTGTGTTTCTTTAGAGTGTGAGCATTCCTTGAAATCAGTACACTCAGTATCATGCTAGTCCTACACTCCCAAGTTGGATTTTGAAGCATATTATGCACTAAAACCCCCGTTACTTCACATTTTTAACCTTTCATAACTTCTTCCAGATAACGTTGTCGCAGATATGGGAGATAGATTTGGAATCAGCTTATCAAGACGCATCTAATGACATGCGGTTCATTCCAATTCGCCACCTTAAGTTGGGATCGTTCCCTTGTCAGACACCACCGAGGCAAATGGTTTCAAAACATGGCTAGTGGAAAGAGGAGGAAAACTGCGTTTGGTAGTCTTCGAAGTATTTGCCTTTCCTTTATTCCACCTAATTTATGGCAGGTCAAAAAAACGGGAAAAACTTTCAAACCAAATAATGTATCGCTGTTCATTACTGTAAGATTGGGTAGAAAGTCTCTCCATGTGTTAGGTTGTCCCAAAAGTAAACCCTTTTTTGAGAAATCAAACTGCTTTTGTTTTTCTAGTAAACTTAGGACATCATTCGATAGATCAGATCAAGCTCTACAAAATACGGCTTCAAAAGATATTCGCATTTCAGGTAGAGCTTGAAGCCAAAAATTGGAAAAAAAATTTTCTCACCTGAATGAATTTTCGCGAGAAAGAATCTTACGGAATACTTCAAAAATGGCGATTCCCCCCTCCTTCCCCCGCCCCACCCAGCCCCTCCCCATACGTCAATGTATACTACAAGCCTTACTCAGTATAATCTGAAAATTTTACCCCTGTGTGTGCTTTTATAATCGAGAAATACTAAGTTTTGCATAAAAAACTCGAAAAGAAGGGCATTTTGGCATTTTTGCACCATCTTTGTTTCTCAATTTTGAGCCTCGGAGAAAATCTACAGGTACTTTGGGTACTACTAAGTGTCTGTTATACAGAGGCCAAGATGGAAGTCCATAGAGACTTTCTGGAAGGAGATCCGATTTTCAAGATAGCTGAAAAAATTTGGTTTTCGGCTCAAAGTTTATCTGGGTTACGACTTAGGTGTACCTGTGGTGGTCTTTTTGTAGAGCTTGCTTCGCTCTATTGAATGGTACCCTAGGTCTGTTAGGAAAATAAAAACGGCTCAATTTGTTTGACAATGGTACTTTTGGGAGAAACTAATGGAATCAATGTGAAAAAAGCCGTCTGCCAAAATTTTCTTGTAAGTCTGAAAAACTCGTAGCAGGGTTTTCATGCTCGCTGATTTTACTACACATTTTTGCGACTTTTGAGTCTTCTCAAGGGTATGATCACGTTCTGAATTGGAAAAACAATAATTATGGGAGAATACTACTTACTAATCAAGCATTACAGTGAAGTGCTATCCATATCTAAAGTCTGCGACATTGATTAATCTGGCATAAATGCTTTTGACTTTTTTCGTTTATTTTCCGAGGCAAAAATGGCTTTTAATATTCTAGAATCCTTTTTTGAAGTAAGTTGAATACTCTTTTGTCTTTGAATTTTGACATGATAAGATGTCAGTAGATAACTGTGTCAGTAGTTTGCGCCTTCAGTTTCCGTGGTGGAGACTTTGGTCGTAACGGACGTCACTCACTGTGACGTCCATTACGACCAAGTGTGCGGGCTTGTCGCTAGCAGGTGGAGTCGATACCTTTGATGACGACGGCATTGTCGAAACGTAAGGTCAGTAAGGTCTTCACCACAGATTCTGAAAGCACAAACTACACAATTATCTACTTTTTTGAAGTTCCTAGTGTTATTCTGCACTAATGAAGAGCGATTGAAAATTCGCTTGTATCATCGCTTTCAGATTCGTGTGGAGGTGGAGTGTTGCCAACTCACCGCGTGGCAGTTTTTGCTAGTGAGAAAGTACGAAAAGCATTGCTATAACGTGGAGGTGTAACAAATTTACCTATGTTAACAGGCAAAGTCTGCAATACACCTTCACACAAACCTGGAAACCGATCATACAGTAGGTTTGACTTGAAGCCAGCTCTACAGAGTAATGCCTAAAATTCGGCGAAGACGTGAAGCTATCAACGATCAAACTGTTTGCACATTTTTGGGACAAGTATATTATGGAATAGCAAGTTTCGGTAAAGACAAAATTGTGTATATTGTGCACAACTTTATGAGGTTCTATTTCTGACACAATCTGCGACATTGTCTCTTACAAATGCCCAGGAATTACACAGCAGAAAAACCGAGGTTATTTGTAGTCTCGTGTTCCTTTGCACTCAAAAGATCATTTGTTTTTCTGTCAAGTTGTGCCAGAGAAATCACGTTTTATTGTCATTCATCGTTATATCGACCGCTCTATGTACCGCTCTTATTCTCTCAGAATAATTTTCCAGGGAGTACGTCAGTTCGACCAGAATGAGAACTTTCAACTATATCTTCCTATTACTTACCACAATAGTGGTACGTTGACCAAGCAAGACGCGACTTAATTTGCGAATTTACTTCTTAGACTTACTGGCGTACAGTGCTTTATTGCTTACAGATCTTCTTTGCTGTGAACGCTGCTGAAGGCGGATCAATGGCGGTCTCAAAAGAAGGGATAAAGATGTTGCCGAAACCGGTGCATTGGTGTGGACATGATGAACTCATGCGTAAATTCAAACCCAAACCACTTTCTCCACTTCCTGTAAAGAAATTCATAAAGAAACAGTGATATTTTGTGCTCGATTGTCGATAAACCTTGGCACTGTGATTCAAGTTGTAACACAGTTTTTTAGCTGTCGACTAAGGTTGGTAGCAAGACTTTATTGAGCGATAAGCCAACGTTTCGGCGGTCCGTCCGCCTTCATCAGGGCTTCCTAAAAGATCAAAACTTTGGGAACTGTCCGCTCAAACGTCCTGTTTGGCAATAGATTTAGTTTAGCTATGTGATGGAGTGGCAGAATAGATGTTGGAAGCCTAACTTCAGCCTTGCCAGATCGGGATATAGAAAGCGAACACAACCAGTACTGCGCTGCAGCTGCGCTATGTGTGATAGTCAGTGTCAAAATGCCCTTTATATGGTTAAAGAAGATCTCGTATCAGGATCCACATAGTGTTGGATAGGAGAACCGTTCTGTTTATGGCAATGCCTTCATCTTTGCGGTTCATTTTTGGATTTTAAACGCTTTCTAAGAGGCCTCCAAAGTTTTGAGGGCTATTAACTCGGATTCGTGCGACAAGATCATAAAAGTGACCTGAAAGTATTGGTTCTCATGACATAACCTTCGATGTGCACCCAAAGGTATGGACATTTTGGATTTTTCAAGGCCGTCAAGATGGTCTCTGATTCTTGCGCACAGGGTTCTGCCAGTCTCTCCTATGTATTGGTCACCGCATTTTTGACAGTTTGTGAGATATACCACTCAGGGTCAAGCGTGCTGATGCGATCCGGGACCCTCATTTACGACCCCCCCCTTGAGAGTACCCTTCCGTACGACCCCCCACCCTCCCCCCCCCCCCTCCCACCCTCACCCATTTTCCCCCTTACCTCCTCTGCCCACATTCCTCGCGGTAACCTGCATAAACGAACGTCAATCTCAAAAAACACCTGCGTGAGAAATTCAGTGAGGTTTCGAAAGCAGAATTTCTAGGCCAATGGGTGCGTCCATCATCTGTAGCACACATACACACCTTTAATAATGTTTGAGATTCTGCAAGTTTTTTTTGAATTTTCAGGCATACTTCAGGCCAGCAAATTCGATTCCCGTAGGCGACACAAATTTTTGCACGGAAAAAAATGACATTCTTGAACTACAAAAGATGTTTTCGACTAAGAAGCTTACTTCCTACCCTTTCCACAGTTTTTCCCGCGAAAAACACCGCTTGAGCGCCGTCCAGAACGACGTCAAAAACGTGCATGAGCACGGTAGTTTGAAAATTCGTAACTAAGGCCAGGAAAAGACTGAGAGGCTGCAAAGCACAGGTTCTGTAGTATATTGCCCAGACTATCCAAAGAAAAAGTTTCAGCTCTTGAGGGGCAGTAAGCTCGAAAAAATTTAGATGCGACTCTCGCAAATCTAGATGCGATCCTAAAAAGCAAAAACTGGGATTTTTGAGCTTAAAATTTTGTAACTTACCAGAGAAGTTATAAAACAGCCTGCAATTTTTATGAGGAAAAGTAGGAGGATGGCCTCATATTACAGCAGAATTGCAGCCAACAAGCTTCAATAGCTCCGAAGAAATTTAGATGCGACCCAGATACGACCCCCCTTTCCTGACTTTTTGCCACCATACATAAAATCATAAGAAAATCCACCGTTGACAAAATAACACCAAATTTTGCATTGATATAGCGAAGCATCTCAAAAGTACAGATAAATCATATGAGCCCGTGAAAAACATTACAAAAAAATTTAGAATTTTATGATGGTCACGGCTGGTAAAGACATTTGCTTTTGTCGAGTGTGTGAGGCTTCAGGAAGGCTTCAGAAGCAAGATTTCTAGGGCAGTCGGTACATTTAGCATTTTTATCAAATCACATATCCTTCAAAAGTGTTTTGAGCTCTTGTAAATGTTTTGAGAATTTCTACAGATTTTTTATCTTATTCTGATTTCCACATTTTTATAGATTCATTGTAAAGAACATAACTGATAATCTGCTTTTTGATTCCCTTTTAAGTTAGAGTATTTTAGTCTAACTACCTCCTCTTACGACCCCCCCCCCCTCACCTTAGATACCCTCTTACGCCCCCCCCCCCCGTTGCGACAGTCGCATCACAAGCTTGACCCTGATACCACTCCTATTTCCATGCAGTCGCCTGGTTTTCCAGACATTAGGAGGTGGGTGATCAAAACTTGTTAATATAGATAACAAGTAACCTACATTGTAGCCGGAAGCCAGGAGTACAAAAAAGTTGGGAAGGGCGCAAACTGCGGAGGGGAAAAAATCAAATTCCAATTGTCCGCTTTCTTGAACATTTTTTCGCAGGCCTTAAAACCCTAAAATATGGAGTTTTTCAAATTTTCTGCGTAATGAACTGCTACACAATTCTGCAGAAACTGTCAGTAGGAAGTCCACCCTTACGCTTACAGAAACAAGCGAAGCTTTGGCGATTGCCCTTTTCAAAGGAAATTTATGGGTCACAGAATGATCAAAACGACTGCCAATGTTGAGGCGCGAAAATCTCAGTCTAGAGGAAATGGTAGAATGTGCATAGTGTAAACAATTTCCATTAAATGCAGTAGCTTCTATCCAATGATGGTTAAGACGGGCTTCTAGCTTCATTAGTGAAAAATAATAGAGCTTCACACAACCGCACTCAAAACCAAAATTTCATTGCATTTACTTTTCTGGCCAGAAATAAAGCCCTAATAAAGGCAAACTTTTGAAACTCTAGCTACTGTATTTGATGGAAATTGTCTACATTATGCACATTCTACCATTTCCTCTAGACTGAGAGTTTCGCGCCTCAACATTGGCAGTCGTTTTGATCATTCTGTGATTCATAAATTTTCTTTGGACAGAGCAATCGCCAAAGCTTCGCTCGCTTCTGTAAGCGTGAGGGTGGACTTCCTACCGGCAGTTTCTGCAGACTTGTGTAGCAGTTCATTGCGCAGAAAATTCAAAAAACTCCATATTTTAGGATTTCAAGGCCTGCGAAAAAATGTTCAAGAAAGCGGACAATTGGAATTTGATTTTTCCCCTCCGCAAATACTCTTTGTTTGAGCCCTTACCAAATTCTTTTGTGCTCGTGGCTTCCAACTACAATGTAGGTTATTTGTTATCTACATTAACAAGTTTCAAAGAAGGCTATGATCAGTCAAAAACGAAGTTTCAGAAAAAAGTTTTCTGCTTATCAGTTCAAATTTTTTTGCCCGTTGGTGAAATGAGTATGGGAGGATGTGTGCTGCATTGCGAAAGGTTTAGTGCCTCTAATTTTTTTGCCGCACCGAAAAATATAGATTTTTTAGAAAGTTACAACACTCGAAGTGAGAACTCGCAAAACGCGCATCACTTTTGCACCAACCTAATAGTTTTTGCAATTATCTCAGCGCTCGTCGAAGCAGCCACAACAAATATGCAGCTGGAAGGAGGAAAAAATTCCGCATCGGATGCTGTTAAAACGATTTGTCTATTATCATTCTAAACGATTCAAGGACAGCTCTAAAAAAATGCACGAACCTTCGGACCCACCTAATATGAGCTGTATAGGTGAAAAGTTAGAATTACGATACCGATCATAATTCGTCAAAAAAGTCGCCGGAGTGCGGCGCACTCCGCCGCACTCCGCCGCACTCCGCCGCACTCCGCCACACTCCGACGCACTCTAGCGCACTCCGCCGCAGTCCGCCACACTCCGACGCACTCTAGCGCACTCCGCCGCAGTCCGCCACACTCCGACGCACTCCGGCGCACTGCGCCACACTCCGCCACACTCCGACGCACTCTAGCGCACTCCGCCGCAATGCGGCGACTTTTTTGACGAATTATGAGCGGTATTGTATGTAGAGCAGTCTGTTATATCCCCCCTGTTCTTCCACACTGGTATCGTTGCGCTCTTGTAACAATCGTTGGGCATCTTCTTGCATTCTACAATACCATTCACATAACTTGCAAAATTTCCGTGAATGTCGCGAAATTCCGAAAATTCCGCGAACTTTCCGGAATTTCGCGAAACTCCTGAAAGTTCGCGACGTTTCGCGAAATTCCGGGAATTTCGCGGAATTTTCGGAATTTTGCGATATTCAGGGAAATTTTGCACATTCTGTGAGCGGTATTGTACTCGACGTGCTAACAACACTTCTTACATTGTTTTGCTGCTGGTGGCACATTGTAGGATAGAATATCTGCCAAATTACACGACTTTCGAATTTGAAAGAGAATTCATGAGAAGGCGATTTTGTAACATCATAATCTGACGAACAATTCAAATAAAGATCTGTGCTAAGCATGGTCCGATAGAGGTGTTCAAAAAGTTTTCAACTCACAAAAATTTGCAGACAATTTCCGCAACAGGTAGGGGAAAAGTGCAGGCGAAGTTGCGATCTTGATTGGTTCAGCTAGTTCTATCTCACTTTAGCTTTACTGTAAGACTCTCTAGTGCAAAATAAATAGGATTTTCGTAAAGATCGGGACCAAGAACCACTATGAGTGAAGTTTGCGGTCAATCCGAAAACCTCAATATTTTGACCAAATTTTGCGCCGAGGCCAAGAGTGAGGAGCGATCGCGCTATATCAATGTGTATTGCTTCTAAGAAGCTGGAAAAAATATGTAATGTATAAGTATGAAACAGGTGTCTAACGTGATTTTTGGGGGAATTACGGGGCAACTTTGGGAGAGCCGATTTTACGTCCTGAGCATGCATGTTGGGGGGCTAATAACTCTGCGAATATTACAGCTACGGGGCTGGGGTTTGTTTTATTCGACAGATCTCTGAAAATATGATTTTTAGAAAGAAGGTCGTAGAATAACAAATTTCCATTAAAAGTGCCTAATTGACAGCCGAACTTGGGAAATCGGTCAACAAGGGCGACTTCGGCGCCTTATATCTCTACGAGTCGCAGGGCTGTGGTAATTTCATGTGACCATTGACATGTAGTTTTTGTAGCTCTATTTTTCTGGGGGTAGCTTGTGCCTAGAGATTCCCTGTAGGAGGCGCTATATAAAGGCGATAGTGCATATTTTGAATTTTATCTCCGTGGAGACTAGGGATGACGGGCTGGAATAGCCATTCTTCAGTTTGTATTCGAGGGGGACACCACATATAATTCGGAGAAAATGTAGGGGCTCCGCCTGTGGGAGCCCATCTATAAACCTTCCCGGACTTTTTTTTTTTAGTTCAGGGTCTCGCAATTTCTCCTCTTTCTCCCCCCTCATTTTTCCTTCTCTCTTTATTTGTGCAGCGCGTGTGATAGTTACCCGCGGCCATCTGGACCTGGTCAGGGGGCTGAAACCGGCTAGAAAGGGGTAAATAAGCTTAGAAAAACGCGATTTTCGCTTATTTTCCCTTATTATTCTTAATTTTTCTTATTTTCTTCAATTTCGATCGTGATGTGGGGGAATAAAGTGGGCGGAGCTTGCTTGGAGGAGATTCAGCTGTATAAAAGCACTGGAAATGAGCTTATTATGGAGTTTTTCGAATTTTTCGCTTAGTTTTTCGATAATTTTACCGATTTCCGAAATCTCGAAACCTTCAGAATATCGATTTTATCGATTT
Source organism: Cylicocyclus nassatus (assembly GCA_958299035.1). NCBI lineage: Eukaryota > Metazoa > Nematoda > Chromadorea > Rhabditida > Strongylidae > Cylicocyclus > Cylicocyclus nassatus. Next base: position 29,193,774 of record CATQJL010000305.1, read on the forward strand.
TTGTCGATTTTCGGGATCTTACAGCCCTCAGAAGACCGATTCTATCTATTTTTGAGGATTTGGTGGTTCATCAATCTCCAAAATATCGATTTTTCGCTTTTTAGCTGTGAACTGTAAGCCCCGCCCACTTATGATATTACTATACAATACCGCTCACAAAGTATGCAAAATTTTGGTGAATACCGCGAAATTCCGAAAATTCCGCGAACTTTCCGGAATTTCGCGAAGTTTCGCGAAATTCCAGGAATTTCGCGGAATTTTCGGAATTCCGCGACATTTTCGGAATTCCGCGACATTTTCGGAATTTCGCGACATTTACGGAAATTTTGCACATTCTGTGAGCGGTATTGTATGTGTATTTCCTTCCACTCACTCCATATACAATACCGATCATAATTCGTCAAAAAAGTCGCCGGAGTGCGGCGCACTCCGCCGCACTCCGCCACACTCCGACGCACTCTAGCGCACTCCGCCGCAGTCCGCCACACTCCGACGCACTCCGGCGCACTGCGCCACACTCCGCCACACTCCGACGCACTCTAGCGCACTCCGCCGCAGTCCGGCGACTTTTTTGACGAATTATGAGCGGTATTGTACGTCTTGAAAGAGCTCACTGATTTTGAAAATTGACAGAAAAATCGGACGATGATTTGAACTATGATAAAATTATCTCGTACTTTGTTTTGAAAATAACAAAAATTAGCGTGAGTCACTTGTGTCAGAAGAGAGATTTTAGGTATCTATGAGCATTTAAGATCAAAAAAATTTGTAACTTGCACGATAAATAGTAATGTTATCGTGGAGTGCGATCTTCAGAGCCGTTTTTCCTACTTTCAAATACAATATTCGTCTATATTGACTGGGGAGGGAATTATGGCAAAGAATCTTGAACATCCTCAAATATTTTGGATAAAAAATTGATAACTTCTGTAGGGAAACAGAAGTAATTTGGAACGTAGAACACGCTGCCATCGTAATCTCTCGTACAGGAAGCAGTTCATTGGCTAGCGGGTTTGTCAGCGGCACGCGGTTTCTCAAGCTACTTCTTGGTACCGTGCATCTATGTCGAAAATCGCTGCTCAGAGGTGCTTTTTACAGATACAGAATTTTTGGCGAATCTAGGAAAACGGCTTTCGACTCTTATGTAAAACGACAGTTATGCGATCAACCCGTGTATCTTTTACAGCTTACTCTGTGTTCAGACGAATATTGTCTGTCATACATTTTACATGTCCACCTGCCGCGATTACTTGAGAGGAATCGATTTTGACGATATAACAAACAGAAAAATCAAAATGAAATTGATATCTTTGATTAACTAAGCTTGACCAAGGTGGCAAGGAATTGAATATGCTCACACGTTTTATTCAATTCTAATTAATTTTAATTCTAAGTGATCTTACAGCTTATCAGCGTCTTGGGGACTATAAATAGACAGCAGAGGAAGGTCACGTCAGTTTATTCGGTTCCGCTATCTTAGGATAGTGACAGTAGCGACCCCGGTGAGTCTTTAACTGTCGCGGTTAAACTTTTGTTTCAGCGCTCTGAAGAATGTGATACTTTGTCGAAACGCTAAGCATTCTATTTAATTCTTTGCCATCTTGGTCAAGCTTAGTTAAATTTAAAGAGTAATCATATAATATAATGCCAAGGTTAATTGACAGTCGGATTTTGCCCGAAATTGATATCGATCATTTGCGTGCACTTTTTGGAACACGGTTCGTTCGTTCGTTTCCTCTGTTGCGATAGCTCATAAGTCTGTGTCTCTGTCGAATCTCAGTAATGCCAAGTGACAACTGCCATTCCATAGGATTATGTGACGATCATAGTTCATGTTGATAGAGAAGATCCAAAGTTTTGAAAGAGCACTTTGGCAATATTTATTAGGTTGGTGCAAAAGTAATGCGCGTTTTTCTAGCCCTTGTTTCAAGATAGCTTATCTCCATCGAAGTTTTTCCTATGAAACTTACTTAGCGCTTGTCAAGAAGCTTTTTTCATGCGCTATTCAAAGGTGGTTTAAAGAAGCTTCTAGCCTCATTCGTTAAAAATTTATAGAGCTTTATACAAGAGCACTCAAAACCAGAATTTTATTGCACTCACTTTTTGGGCCAGAATTCAAGCGCAAGTAAAGGCATTCTTTTGAAAATTTAACTACTAGTAGTGGAAATTTTCTACATGATGCATGCTTTATTGTTTTCCTAGACATTACTTAGACTGAGATCTCGGCGCCTCAACATGAGTGATGGTTTTGGCCATTCTGTGGCCCATAGATTTCCTTTGAAAAGGGCAATGCGTAAGGGTGGACCTCTTACTGACAGTTTTTGCAGAAATATGGAAGCTGTTCAGTACACAGAAAATCAAAAATCTCCATATTTTGGGATTCTGAGAGCTACGAAAAAATGTCAAAAAAGCGGACTATTTTGAATATTATTTTTTTTCCTTTTCGCAAATATTCTTTATTTGAGCCCTTTTGCACTTTTTTTGTACTACTGGCTTGCGGCTACAAGACAGCAACTTATCATTCATACCGACAAATCCTGAAGGAAGTTATGATCAGTCAAACATGAACTTTCCAAAAAAAATTTTTTTGCTTATCAATCCATATTTTTCCACCGATTGCGACAATAGCATAAATTAATGTGCGCCGTATAGAGAGAGGTTTGGGGCCTCTGATGAACTTTGCCGCGTTGAAAAATTTGGATTTCTTAAAAAGTTATAGCACGTCAAAGTGAGAACTCGCAAAACGCGCATTATTTTTGCACCAACTCAATATTTGCGTTTGCGATAAAAAGATACTGAATATTTGAGAAGCCTATGAAAAGAAACGAGTCTTTTCCCACGAAAGAAGTGCTGAGAATTCCCGCATAGTTAGGTAGGGTAACACACAGAGCCTAACACCGCTGTCGCATTTCGTGCTACGGGGACAAGCAGAGCAAATCCCTCCAGCCTTGTATAGCACTAGGTTCGGAATGTTACCTCTGCAAATTTCTCACATATGTTTACGCGAGCGAGTATGAGTGCAACGTACTTTGGACTACAAAGAATATGACGGTGTAGGACGATGAGCATTTGGCTATAGCACATCCAAGATCTTTGGTGTTAACCAGGCAATCTGTAAAAAGTTGAGGAAAAAACCTTGCAAGTGCACAACTGTAAAACAATTCATATGCTAGTCATTCACTTACTGAATTCTTTTTCTTAACTTTTCATAATTTTTGAAGCTCATTGTCCTGGGTATACGTTTTTATAGTATTCCAATATGGGGGTCATGGAATGTTGCTTGCATTCCTGGCCCCGTGTTATCCGTGCGGACCACTTTCCACCATGTCACAGCCTTCATTCATTCACTTTACAAGCTATTTGCTCTAATCTTCTTGAGGCATCTTTGTAGTTCGGCAGTACTCGATGTCAAGGTATCAAAGTATTTACTATACTATGGGCTGTCTTTACATTGGGACATTTTCGTATACTTCCTTTAACAACTTCTTTTTTCATAGTGCAATTAGGTTTTTGAAAAATTCCAATTACGACAGAGTTACTTCTAAAATAAATGAATTGCGAGCAGCGTCTCACAAACAGTACCAATTTTAAAATATTAGGTTCGGTCCAAAAGTTGTGTCACTTTTTTGAAATGACCCTCAAATCTTGTACAGTGAAGATAAACAAACGTTTCAAGTCGTATCCAATGCAGAATATCCTCCTCTTTCCAGCTGCTATATTTTCAGTGTGATTCGTTGAAAGAGTGCTGAGATAATTGATGGAGATTAGAACCCATCGTTTTACCAGGTCCAAAATTCGCTAACTTTCAAAAATTTTACATGAGACTTTTGGGGAACATTTGATAACCAGCAGATAGGGCAAATCTTTTGCCAATGCGACAATTTTTTTTAGCTCTATGGCTTGTCTTTCAGAATTTCTAAAATATATTTTTTTGAAGTGAACAAATTTTACATTCCGCCTATTCTAACCTCGTAGAACATAAAATGGTAAATAACTTGGGTACCATTCGATGTAACTTTTTCTCCTCTTTCAAAAGCTATCTTTTCTTGGCGAGTTACGCGAAATTTGCAGAAAAAATTGCAGTATTTCTCTATTTCATGAGTGCGTACAGACGTACTGTAATTTCTAAAACCTCTATCTTTTGAATCGAAAATTACCCTAATACTTCGTAAAGTCAGTAATAGTAATTCTTATTAGTCTGAAGATTCTGCAGTGTTTGGTGCAATAACAGGTCTTTGCGATTTTTCCAAACTTCAAGGAGTATGTTAATTTATTTTAAAAAATTCTACAAGAGATGCTAAAAAAAGTTAAAGATTGCTTCTTTGGCAAAGGGTTCCTTCATACTACGCCGCGCACGCCGCGTACGCAACCTACGCCGCGCACGCCGCGTACGCAACCTACGCCGCGCACGCCGCGTACGCCACCTACGCCGCGCAGGCAGCGTACGCCGCGTACGCCGCTGCAGCGCAATGGAAATATGCTCACGGCAGCAGAGCTCCACTTTTTTTGATGCATCTCTATAATTGCTTATTAATACGAGCGTCATTTCATCATTTACTTCTGTACATTTTGACCCCAGATACGTTAACATTGTGAATTGTGAAGTCAGCGCAAACAAACTTGAGTGATGTTTTGTGAGCGAAGAAAACAAACTGCGGCAACAACGGCGCATCAAATTTGCAATGCAGTCTAACAGTACGAAGAAGAGAAATCCTTTTCATCCAGTGATGTGTTTGTAAGGAGATGTTAACAGCGCAAATATACAATCAGATACAACATACAACCATACAACCATATAATACCAATATACAACCAGATGACGCAATGTGCAGTCAGTTACGATACAAAATGTGAAACTCAAAAGTAGAGAGAGCACAACAACCTAAGTCATTCCATCAATCATTGATATAGACGAAGGATAGTCAGGATAAACAAGGCAAAAGAGAGGAAGAAATGCATAATGCGAAGGAACACTATTGAGAGACACGAATGTGCAGCAAATATAGAGATACATCAAAAAAAAGTAGAGCTTTGCTGCAGTGAGCATATTTCCATTGCGCTGCAGCAGCGTGCGCGGCGTAGGTGGCGTACGTGGCGTACGCGGCGTAGTATGAAGGAACCCAAAAGGGTTTCCCTACCTGTTACTTATTGAAGCTTCTCCAAAAGTCTCATGCAAAATTTTTGAGAGTTAGCGAAAATTGGACGTGGTGAAAACGAAGGGTTGCAATGTCTAGCGATTATCCCAGCACTCTTTCAACGAATTACACGGTAAATATAGCAACTCGGGAAAGGAAGAATCTCTGCATCGGATACAACTTGAGATATTTGGTTACGTTTACTGTACCGGATCTGAGGGTCATTTCAAAAAAATGACAAAACTTTTGGACCGAATTCAATATTTTAAAATTGGTACTGTCTGTGAGACACTGCTCGCAATTCATTTATTTTGGAAGTAACTCTGTCGTAATTGAAATTTTTCAGAAACCTAATTGCACTATGAAAAAAGAAGTTGTTGAAGAAAAACAAAACTTTCGGACCGATCTAATATTTGATCCCGTTGGCAGATATCTCCCACTTGATCTCTGAACTTGGCCTTTTGCGAGTCAGCTTCTGGAAAAGCACAATCTCCTTGAATAAAAAAAAAACACAAGCAGAAAGAGTGCTAATTAGAAAAAAAACCAAATCCGAACCTACTGCAGTTCTGCGTATCGAGAAACTGCGTTCTAAGATCATCGGTCATTCTTTTATTGCTTGAGCAGAAAGTATTCTTTCCTACAACATTAGTCAAGGGCTAAATTCCCAACCTCGCTTCGTTTTTTGAAGTGTAAGGAAAATTGGGCACAATGTGATTTGATCTAAATTTAAAGATTCTAGACTGATGGATTGATCAATCTTTTAGTCTAGAATGCCTATCCTGCTTTAAAATCAAGCTTAATTTAGCTCAATTTATAACAGCCAAGATAGGATTTCTGCCAAAAATTTTTGCTAATTAATTTAATTTCTGTCGATTCACTTCAATGCAACAACTCCTTATGAAATCCGCCAAATTTTTATTCAAATAAGGGAAAGATTTCTGCTCAACGATATAAGCTATTTCTCCTTCACTGCATGAAGCAAAGCTGAGATATATGTATGACCACTGATGTCAAGAGTTCAGAATGGGTTAGGCCCAAAAGTTTGAGCCGTTTATTCAATTCATCAAAAAATCACGATAAATATAAGTAGACAAACTTGGCATTTTAGGTGCAGCTATTTTTCATCTTTCTAACAGTCATGTTAACAAATTCCTTTCTCTTGCAAACGTAGTTATGACCGGAATTTCGAACCAGGTTTTTTCAGCCAAAATTAACAATCTTTTGAACATCAAATCTACACTGATGAAAAGCTTTGATAGCCGATGGATAAAGTAAACAAAGTGCAACCCAGTAAATTCTTTAGACATTCCAGTTGGTTTTCAGTATACACTGAAAAGATTTTCTACTAGTTTTTAATTTCTCAAATTCTTGTCAAACACGAACGCATCAAACACCATCAAATCTTCAGACAGAGCCAAAGTTAATGTAACTTCAATCGAAACTCTCCGTAAGCCCAAAACGAAAGATTCGGGAAATTGCTGAATTTGGACAATGTGGTATCGTCGGTTTCGAGGTTCTAGCAATCGTAGTGGCCGCAAGGGACCATTCTATAAGTGCGATGCTAGATTTGGAAGAAAAGCTGCGTTAGATGTGCTGAAAACGTTTGCTTTCCTTATCCCACGCGCTTTGGTGAAAGCTTGGAAAACTACCAGCTTACAGCACTAACGAATCTCCCATGGTTTCGTTACTGTTTTGGTAACGAAACCATGGGAGATTACGGTGGAACCTCCAGCAGTATGCTGCCATTGCGCGTCACCGTTATTCTCCGCCACCCTTGAGCTAAAGATTACACTAAGGAAAAAAATGATACCAAAAAACTTCCCAGCCTTGTACGACAGTTTCTTGGCGCGAAAATTGCTTTCAAAGGTTCAACGATTCTTCAAATGTTCTCAGGTATCCTGAAACGATGAGGGTTTGGTAGTTTCCTGTTGCAAATCTATTAGCACTACGATATGGTGCCGCAAAACTGTTCAAACAAGAGGGTTATAGACGATCGGATACATGCTTGGGAGACCCTGAATAAGTGCTTATTCACTTCTTACTATTGCACTTGAAAACTCAAAGATTGAAAGCTTACATGATTTTTTAAAGAGATATGCGTCTTATAAGGGAATGATACCTGGTGACCGTCGGCAATCTTGATGGAGTATATAACATGAATGTTTATTAAACTCTAGTTTCAAAGCCCCCTGTATGTGCGAAACGATGATCTAGTCGTAACTATATCTAGTCGTATATGATTTTTTTTCAAAATACAATGCATCATTGCAGTGGGTCTCATAAATGAAAAATTTTGTTTTTTAAGTGCAAAATCTACCAACGTGGAGGCAATAATTAACATTTCCTGCCTTTCTGTTCTCGAGAATCAGGCAGTAAATTAAACCAATGCTGATTAACTCGATTATTCAAATGCACAATTTTTCTGTAAAAATACGTTTATATCAGGTTGGTAGTTGACTCTTGCACTAAAAAATGCTAATGATCCACTCGAATAATATTCAAAACAATGTTTCAAGTTATAGTTCATAATTTTCTCAACCTACAACGAGTGCTCTATTCAACTATGCATAATGAATTTTATCTGAAACAAAATCAGAATGGTCAATCATCACTAAGTATCGCAGTAATCAAGTTAAGTAAAACAATAATCAAGAATGGATTTGAAATTTTTCGGCTTTCTAGCATTTCTGGGATCCAAAAATGATGACTAATGTTCCTCTTAATCAGCCTGTAATATCGTGATATTCCGAAATGGCTAACTGAACAATTCTCTTTTTTCAGCTATTTTGAATTGAAGAAGTTCGTTAAAAGCATCAATACCCACGACTTTTCAACAATCTTACTAGAGACTTGCAGACCAACCTAAAACTCCCTTCAGAAGATTACAGAGAACCATCGTAAGTTTGCACTTACCTTTTCAATAACCATCTTGCGGCATACATCCCAGTTCGAATAGACGCGGTAATCAAATTGTTTCTCCAAACGGTGAACATCTTACCTCTAGGTAGCTGCACTCAGTTTTTAGGCCTCTAATTTCTCAACCTTGAGATTTTAGACATTCGTGTGGACGACTTCTTCTTGACATTTAACGATGAAGGAGGGAAATATTAAATGGCAGGTAAACAATACACGTTGCGAGATTTTGAATTTGTTAGAGAAATAGATTAAATAAATAGATTTTGCGAGATTTAATTTTAATTGTAAATTACACGAGTGCAACAAACTTGAAAATATTACTTTTGTGAGACTCACGAGGGAACCTTTGTCGAAGTGGCCTTTCCGGTTAAGATTTATACTGTCTTATAGGGCATTAAACTCTATTTCTATTCAGTCTTCCATATATGCGGAGCGCCCCTGGGTGAGGATTTATGAGCGAAACTGACTACCTAATCGGACTAAATCAAAGGTAACAGCCTTTCCAACTTGCAGATGAATAATTTCAAGCACAGAGGTAGCAGGCAGAAAATTCTTTCTTTACGGAGAGATTCAACATTCACTAGTGTTCCATCTGAGCTCACGAAAGAGTTCCACAACGTTTTTGTCCTAACTATACGTTCAAGTTTTCGCTAGAAAAGCTCTCATAACTCCTTGCCCAATGGCGATAAGCAGATCAGAAGGACAGAAATCAGCGTTCAGCTTTCTTCAAAAAGGTATGCGTCTCTTGTGAAGAGAGTACTTCGACCAAGAATTTGGCCCGTAGTAAACCCCCATTCATCTCAGGCGACCTGAGATTAGTCATTCAGAAGGACTTTCTCAGGTGAACCTAATCCCGCCCACTTCCACGTGCTTTAGGATAGTCATTTCAACAGTCAGAAGACTGTCTGGTCAAGTGTCACAGTCAGTCCAACAGAATGTCACACTTATCTGACGTTATATTCTATGGTGACCCGAGAAGGATAGTGTGCAAAAATGGAAAATCAGGCGAATTTACCGTAAGTTGCTCGTGAGTAGCTTACGGGACAATTCATTTGACATACTGCTGCGATGCAAAACTCCCGAAACTGCACAACTTCGGCGAATAAATGATAGAGGATCAATGAACAGAATTGATTGCAGCGAGAAAAGCAAGAAAACAAGATTTTTTGAATCTCTTCTTTTTTTTCAGAGCTTGCTTACGTTTTTCCTTCAAAGACTGCTTGAAACAATAATTTTCTGATTTTTTCATTTGCTCGATGTTCCAAAAATCTCCTTTTTCATGATCGTCGTCAAAATATGGTAGTTTTGTTTTTCCGTTCATTTGCTGAGCGATATCCTTGATAGCGGTCCTCATCGATTTTTCTCGATAGCGGCCGCTATCAGAGATTGTCAGTGGTGGCGCAAAAATCTGCCACTAGCCAATCTCGAACCATGGTTTTGCGCGTGAAAACCTATTCACCTAGCCGTTCGTCCAAACTTCCTCACAGAGTTTGGTTTTGGGAACTCATAAGATCTCTATATTCAGAAAGCGATCCGCACCCTAATCAATAGTTCACCGGATGCCGGACTGAGGCGGTTTATGTTCAATAGGCCCGCCCCCAGCCGAGTTGCGCTGAAGAGGGGTTTACTACGGGCATCTTTCTCTTGTCAGAGCCATTATCTTTGAAATCGAGCGCAGGTATTATGGGCAGTAGACGAAAACGCATTGTTTGAGTATATATTTGTGGTTTAGATAAGTGTGTAAGAATTTCAAATTGATCTCTGCCGAATTTGTATTTGGGGGAGAGGGACAAATCACGTTTTAGGAAGGAAAAACCTAGGCACTCTCAAGAAGATTCAAGATATATGATAGAGTATGAGCTATGTATTTTAAGCTGATTTCTATCATCGAAAATGTGTAAGTGATAGAACTATTCTTGGGTGTTTCCCGCACTTCAATAAAGCTAATTTGAAATGCTGACAGCGACTTTGATGATTTGTTCTCAGGCTGTCATTACAAGCGTCGTCAGTATTAATTTAAACTGAAGCATGTTCGCTAATTTTCCGACCCAAAGCTTAATGGGTGTATGGACGACTTTGGTGAATCGTAGCACTAATTGCACACGAAAAGTAACAAGATAGAATGACTGAGATAACCACTTGCTAGGACTGCTAGGCAACAAAATACTTAAGGTTTTCTTGGCAAGTGTTAGGCTGTCTCAAAAGTGAACCTTTTTTTTGATAATCCAAGCTGTTCTTGTTTTTTTAGTAAACTTAAAATATCATTCGATAGATCAGATTAAGTTCTACAAAATGACTACAAAAGATATTCGCATTCCATGTAGAGTTTGAAGCCAAGAATCGAAAAAAAATTTCTCACCTGAATGAAGTTTCGCGAGAAAAAATCCTGCGGACCTCCAACTTGGTCATTAAGTAGGCACATAGTAGTCTCAAATATGTCTTTGCTGGATTTCTTCCTTGCATAGAAAGCGAGAGAAAAGACACTTCAAAAATTGCAACTCCCCCCCCCCCCCCACTTAGCCCGGAAGACGGGTAAGAGGCGCGATTTCTCCGGCTGTCATTAGCTCAAAACTCCAGTTTAGTGCTATGCGAGTTTTCAAAAAGTACCAGATAAAGTGCATTAGCTTACTATCTATCTGACCTTACTAATTGCTGAGTTTGGTGGCTTTTGCTGGAAAATGGACCGAAATGTTTACGAATTTGTTCTCAACTGCATTTTCATGAGTTTTTGACCTTCAAAGTTTCTGTTCCAGACCGATTTCACGGTATTAAGGTTGAACAACCCATGCAATTATCTGATACATCTCCTTTTGAAATTTGAATACTTTTAGAAAGCCATAAAACACTTATTATGTGCTATTTGGTGTCCATCTGGCAATAAAAATCGTGCCTCTTGACATACACCTACCTAGCCCCTCCCACGTACGTCATTCTATACTACACGTCTTACTCAGTATAATCTCAAAACCTTACCCCTGTGTTTGCTTTTAACATGTTGACGACGAGCCATTTTTTGAAGGTCTGTCTTTGTGGACGAACTGTTTCCGAGCATTTTCACAGCCGACTGCATGTATGCATGCATGCATCTATGCGTGAGATACAAAAATGCAAGTGGGCGGGGCAGCTCCGCCCACATTTGGCAAGCCCCGCCCGCTTTTCAAAAATGCTGGAAATTGCTCAAAATCAATGAATTCGTGCAAATTCCGGAATTTTTGAGAAGTGGGAGGAGCTTGCCATTGAGGGGGAGGGGTGGAGCCTGCATTACGGGGGGCGGGGTCAAAATTAGTACTATTTAAGGTTCGTCAGTCATCTACGAGCTCTTCTATGCGACTTGAGAACAGAAAAAAATTTTTGCATAGGGTAATGGAGTGGGCGGAGCTTGCCAAAAAGGGGGCGGCCAACATAAAATACTTTTAGCCTAAATTGATTATGTGAACACAAATTGGGACCACTGTGCACATTAAAACTGATATTTAAGGTATCGCGCACCATTGCGCGACATCGTCCACAGGGACAGACTGCCTGTCGCACACCACTGCGCGACACCGTCATCAACGTGTTAAATAAGTTTTACATGAAAAAACTCAAAAAGAGCATTTTGGCATTTGCATACCATCTTTGTTTCTCAATTTTGAGCTCCGGAAAAAATTTACAGGTACATTTTCAAGTACTACTATATGTCTATTATACATAGGTCAAGTTGGAAGTCCATAGAGACTTTCTGGAAGGAGATCTGATTTTTGAGGTAGCTGAAAAAATTTGGTTTTTGGCTCCAAATTTTGTCTGGATTACGACTTAGGTGTATCTTCGGTGGTGCTTTTGTAGAGCTTGCTTCGCTCTATCGAATGTTACCCTAGGTCTGCTGGGAAAACAAAACTGCTCAATTTATTTGACAACGGTACCTTTGAGAAAAACTAATGGAATTACTGTGGAAAAAGCCTTCTGCCAAAAGTTTCTTAGAAGTTTAGAAAACTGCTAGCAGTTTCACGCTCGCTGATTTTACTACACATTTTTGCGACTTTGTTGAGCCTTCTCAAGGGTATGATCACGTTCTGAAGTGGATAACAATAGTTACGGGAGAACACTACTTATTAATTAAGCATTAAAGTGAAATGTTATCCATATCTAAAGTCTGCGACTTTGATTAATCTAGTGTAAAAGCTTTTGACTTTTTTCGTTTACTTTCCGAGGCAGAAATGACTTTTATTATCCTAAATCCTTCATTAAAGTTTCTACCGTTATTCTGCACTAATAAAAAACGATCAGAATTTCGCTCGTATAATAGATTTAAGTTGAAGCCAGCTCTACAAGTAATACCTAAAATTCGGCGAAGACATAAAAGCTAGTGAGCTATCAACGATCAAACTGTTTGCACATTTTGGGACAAGTATATTATGGAATAGCAAGTTTCGGTAAAGACAGAATTGTGTATATTGTGCACAACTTTATGAGGTTCTATTTCTGACACAATCTGCGACATTGTCTCTTACACATGCCTAGGAATTACATAGCAGAAAAACCGAGGTTATTGTAGTCTCGTGATTTCCTTTGCACTTAAAAGATCATTCGTTTTTCTGTCAAGTTGTGCCAGAGAAATCACGTTTTATTGTCATTCATCGTTATATCGACCGCTCTATGTACCGCTCTTATTCTCTCAGAATTATTTTCCAGATAGTACGTCAGTTCGACCAGAATGAGAACTTTCAACTATATCTTCTTATTACTTACCACAATAGTGGTACATTGACCAAGCAAGACACGACTTAATTTGCGAATTTACTTCTTAGACTTACTGGCGTACAGTGCTTTATTGCTTACAGATCTTCTTTGCTGTGAACGCTGCTGAAGGCGGATCAATGGCGGTCTCAAAAGAAGGGATAAAGATGTTGCCGAAACCGGTGCGTTGGTGTGGATTAGCTTATCTCAAGCGCACTTTCTCCACTTCCTGTAAAGAAATTTATAAAGAAACAGTGATATTTTGTGCTCGATTGTCGATAAACCTTGGCACTGTGATTCAAGTTGTAATACAGTTTTTTAGCTGTCGACTAAGGTTGGTAGCAAGATTTTATTGAACGATAAGCCAACGTTTCGGCGGTCCGTCCGCCTTCATAGGGCTTCCTAAAAGATCAAAACTTTGGAAACTGCCCGCTCAAACGTCCTGTTTGGCAATAGATTTAGTAGCTATATGACGGAGTGGCAGAATAGATGTTGGAAGCCTAATTTCAGCCTTCTAGATCGGGATATAGAGAGCGAACAACCAGTACTGCGCTGCAGCTGCGCTATGACTGTGATAGTCAGTGCCAAAATGCCCTTTATATGGTTAAAGAAGATCTCGTATCAGAATCTAAACCGAGAAGCTCACCTCTAGCAGTTACTTCCGCGTTCCTCGGCCGCTTACAATTAGAATTACTATAGGCATATAAAGAACGGTCCGCGTGATATTAACCAAAAATTTTCAACTTCGTGGAAAGCATTGTCCTACCAGCTACACTCGAATGTGGTGCTGGTAGCTCATAAATTTCGAATTCGTAGTCTCCAAGGTCCTGCTGTAAATATGCATTTGCTGCTGTATCCATGAATGTAAGATCTGTTTGATTCATTGCAGGTTGGATGCTTCAACGAGGAAAAAATCTTCATCGTGGATTTCTTCAGTGCAGATGACGTTACATGATTGAGAAAGAACAGGATTTGCGTAGCTTTAAAGCAGAGCAAAATGTCATATTTCAATTCTGATAAAAAATGTGACGTTTTTCTCATTGAATAATTTGCGAAAATAAACGAACATAGGTGCGATAGTGTGAGAATTTGCTCACCCCCTGTTCACCCGTTAACCGGGACCAAGGTGACCCCCTTCACCAAAAGCCGAGGAAGAAAACCAGCAGTGAGCTAAGGTTAAGCAAAGAAGATATTTGTACGGGAAAAGTATGTATTAGGTCGTTCCGAAAATAATGTCGCTTTTTTCAAACGTGGGGCACATTTCGTGGAACAAAAATGTGTAAGAGATTTTGGTAGCATTTGATGCAGCATTTCATTCTCTTTCTAATGGTTATACAACTACCGCACAAAATCGAATAACCTCTGGGAAAATTATCGGAATCTGCGACCCACGCTTTTTGAGAAGGTCAAGTTTCACAATTTTTCCAAATCTTTATAACAACCCCCGGAAGGAGTCCAAGTTATGTATGGATAGAGCAAACCCTACGGGAAACAGCACAACTTTTTTCTACTTTTCAGAGCTCGTCATAATTTCTGTATAGATTTTTTGATGGAACCACCGAATTTTAGCAGGCTCGTCTCAGACACAAATGCATCAAACACCAAGAAATCATCGTTTTGAAACTTACAAAAATGGATTATGGTTTTACACTAATTTTACAAAGCAAATGAGCGTTTACCGCCTTAGATTAGCAAATTTCGAATATTCCGGTACAGCCGGAGGCGCCCTGGGAAACCTGAATTATGATGATTTTATCCCGGAAAACTCGATAAATCGGAAACCAAAAACAACTGTTAAAAAGAGGAGAAAAAGCTGCGTCGAATGACACCCGAGTTGCTTGCCGATTGTTGTTCTGTGAGGTTTGAGTTGACCAAATATGGAATTTTATGGCATTTTAAAACTGATTCCAGAAACTCTAAGAAGCAAGCTAAGAAAAAGAAAAAAATTACTCTGTGTCCTATAGGGTTTGCTCTATCTACCTGCCACTTATACTTCTTTGGAGAATAGGTACAAAAATTTGAAAAATTGCCGACCTTGACCATGACAAAAAGTACGAATTGCAGATTTTGTTAATTTTTCGCAAGCTCAATGAAAGTTATGCAATGAAATTACAACCTTTGGAAAGAGGATGAAATACTGCATCGAATGCACCTAAGATCTCTTGAAAATCTTGATTCCATGAAATGTGGCGTTCATTTGAAAAAAGCGACATTACCTTCGGAACGACCTAATATTTGTTATGCCTTTTGTATTGTTTGTATCGGAACTAGCGAAATAGAACTAGTGAGAACTAGTGAAATAACCTACAGTACCGACTGCTCCGTTTTTTGTTGCAAGTTTCCGGTTTTCTATGACCCTACACAGAAAATTCAAATTTACTAATTTTCTTCTATCGCTCCTATCTATGCAACAGATGACCATTAGTAAGCAGCTAAGATGTAATTATAAAGGGCATAAGATATTTTTTCATACAAAAATAAAAGCAGTCAAATCAGTCGGAAAAATCAGAAGTTCATAATTAATGCACGTTTTCTTAACTTCCACTTCTAATGAAGATAATTCTTTTCCAAAACAATTTTTTTGAGTGCATAAAAAACTGTTATAAACAGCAAACCTTTAGCTATAGAACTTATGCTTTCATGTAATTGTACACACCATGGGAAAGATTTTCCGTCCCAAAAATTACCGAAAAATTTTTCTGAAAAGCTCTAGTTTGGAAGAGCATAACTTATCAAAAGGGCTAGAATGGAGCAAAGTTTGCTCATTGTATAGCCGATGGTCGATTCAATATTAGTGCGGAACTTGAATTTTACCAAAAATTTTCTGCGAAAAAAATTTCGCCAACAAAGCAAAAGAACCATTTTTTTCTGCATGTTTGTCGCGGATTGGGGTCCCCCGCTCCAGACGTCAGTGGTAACGTGCTCTCCTGCATCGGCGACAGGAGCGGAGGACTCCATCCGTGAGATAGAGTAACGACACTTGGGGGAACGGTAGCTACTTGCGCCACGCTATTATGGCCTGCCACGAGCACAACGCACAACGAGTTAGAGGCCCTAGGCTACCAACCAACCCCCTACTGCCTACTGCCAGCTTTCTCAAGCCGCTCACACATGGACAATTGTGGATCTCTTGCAACTTAGGCACTAGCGCGCATCGTGCCTGTCCTTCCGACTGATGGAACCTTCCAAGACAAGTATACAAGGAACACAAACAGCATACAGATATAATGTGCCAAGGTCTGAGCCTTGGCTACCACAAGAGTCAAACACTACAGCTCAAGGTGCCCACCATTTATCCCTAATTGAACCGAACACACAAGACACTCAATACAATGGGCAGAGCACACACCGGCCACTGATCTCACCTAGGGGACGGTAAAAAGGAAACCCCCCGCGAAGTGGCTCCTCAGCCCTGCGGCAAGAAAGGAGCGCACAGCCGGGTTACCTCGGTGCAGGTGCCAGTCCTCCAAGCGTGCAGGTGTTGAACATCGCTGGACCAAAAGAGTGCGCTGCTGGATCGATCGATAGACGGTTGAGGTAGTCGGCCGCTCGCTGCTAGACAAGTGTGGGAGAATGCGTGACATATGCGAAGTTAGACGTGGGAACGAGAGGCGGGGCAGCGCGAGGACTGGCATTTTAGGACCCATCGCTTTGCGGTGGCAAACTCCCTATAAGGAAGTCGCGCAATCCGCGACAATGTTGGAGAAGGCAAAAAACTGCATTTTTTAGATTCCTCCGATTTTTTCTCATCTGAAAAACGAGGAGATTGTGCCGTTTTCTTAACATTAGTAGTCCTTCGTTTACTCTACCACAGCGAAGTAAAAGTTCTGCAAATGCTTCTCACCTAAGCATTTTATAGAGCTCTGAGTAATCCCAGCAATCAGCTAAGTTTGAGTCAAAGCTTCTCGGCTCAAAATTTCTGAAAAATTTAGCTTTGGTATAGTCGCCCTCACCCCACTAGTCGGTCGGTGGACGAATTCAAATTTGAATTGGAGCAGGCCTGTTACGGCAGAGCGCGGCAGGAAACAACGCTCAGCAATTACAAAAACTCAATATAGATCAAAAACGTTGTAACAATACAAAAACTGCTAAGCGATGGCGAAGAAATACGCAAAGTGAATGTGTGAATTTGAACGGAGAGCAAGGTGCCATGCTCTGCCGCGACCTGCCTGCTCCAGTTCGAATTCGAATTCGTCCACCGACCGACTACTCAGACAATCGCTGGGGGCAGGCGGGCACCGGAAAAATAGATTGCTGATTTCTCGCACCCCGCTCGCGGATTTTTTGCAAAGCAATCAGGACTTTTCGGAAGACCGCTTGCTGAGTCAGCGGATTTTTGAGAGACCGCCTGTTGAATTTTTTTTCGCTCTCATCTTTTGCAGATATATTGCTGAATCTCTGAGGAATCGAGAACTCAGCAAGCGGTCTTCCGAAAAGTCCTGATTGCTTTGCAAAAAATCCGCGAGCGGGGTGCGAGAGATCAGCAATCTATTTTTCCGGTGCCCGCCTGCTCCCGGCGATTGTCTGAGTAGTGGGGTGATGACGACTATAAACATGTTGTAGCACAAATCTTCGCAATTATAACACATATTTTTTAAAACAAAATTGAGCATTTTTCATGGATTAAGGGCAAGTCGAAAAAAAATTTTAAATTTTAGCACCTCACGTTTGAAGTCACGGAACTTTGCTATGAACAAAGATCTTCGAAAATGAAGGCATATATCATAAACTAGAAGATAAGGGTTTTTCGATAGTATAGGAGGTTTCATAGAAAAACGATTGATTGAAAACTAGCGTTTCAAAGAAGAGGTAGGAAAAACGTGCATTGATTATACCTAATTAGCTGGCTTACCCGGCTCCGCCGTATCCGGACCAAACTTGGCACACATACACTTCGGGCCCCGGCGGGTGTCACAGTCCACTTTTCGTTATCGATCGATGTCGATTTTACCGATTTTTATCGATTTTTTTGCAGAGTTCACCTACAGGGCTAGGAGTTGGCACAGGGGGGAAGTGAGCATGGGGATTCCGAATACAACATTAGTTTTCAGGATCGTCCATTACTTTTATCGATTTTATCGATTTTTTTTGTAAAGTTTGACCTGCGGGGCTGGGAGTTTGCACAGGGGGGTAATCGAGCATGCAGATTATGAACACAATATTAGTTTTCAGGATCGTCCATTACTTTTATCGATTTTATCGATTTTTTGAAAATTTGAGCTAGGGGGCTGGAATTTGGCACAGGGGTGTAATCGAGCATGCTGATCACCCCCTTGGGGATTATCAGCATGCTCGATTACCCCCTGTGCCAACTCCCAGCCCCCTAGCTCAAACTTTGCAAAAAAATCGATAAAATCGATAATAGTAATCGATAATCCTGAAAACCAATATTGTATTCGGAATCCCCATGCTCGATTACCCCCCTGTGCCAACTCCCAGCCCCGTAGGTGAACTCAGCAAAAAAATCGATAAAAATCGATAAAATCGATATCGATCGATGACGAAAAGTAGCCTATGACACCCGCCGGGGGCCGTAGTGTATGTGTGCCAAGTTTGGTCCGGATCGGTTCAGAAATGGAATTTTCTATTCGGAACATACGTACAGACCTACATACATACAGACAGACAGACAAACAGACATTCAGCTTTATATATAAGATACACCTATTATACCTACATATTATATTAGGTGGGTGCAAAAGTTTTGTCAGTTTTTTTTCAACCCATCGGCAAACACGTTAGAATGAAGATAAGCTAGCACTTCAAAATGTATCCGATGCAGAATTTCTTCCTCTTTCCAGCTGCCAAACTCTCATTGCGTCTCGTTGCGAGAGTGACGAGATACTTGCTGGAAATTACAACCAGAGGTGCGATGGGGGGAGCCGGGCCCACCGAAAGTGAAGGTGGTTCCAGCTACCACTGGCCGGCCAAAAGTGAAGGTGGTAGTGTCGGACACTCACCTCCCAAAAACGTCGACGGGGGGGGGGGGGTGCGAGGGGGGGGGGGGGGGGAGGGGGGTAGAACGGAAGAAGGACGAACAGAGCTATCCTTCTAGGTCGAACTGTGACCCAACGGCCCTCTTTGGGGCCACAGATACGATGAATATTGAAAATATTTATAAATTTTATTTATAAAAATTTGAAATAGAAGTGTTTAGTAAATGGTGTATTTGGAAGTAAAAGTTTGTTGGACTGTACGGATTTTATTAAGTAAATTTTGTCATAACATACTGCGAAGGAAGTAAACTGATCTAAGCAGTAACAGCCGAGAACCAGAAATTTGAATATTTGAATAGTGAAAAATTATGCGAAATTTCCACTGTTATAAAGTTGTTTGAAGATGTCAGCAGTTGCGACTTCATAGGTTTTAAAGAGTAAATGGTGCTCTTTCAGCTAGTGAAAGAATCGCGTGGATTTGAGAGATAGTCGTTGAAAACCAAAATTCTAAAAATTTACGGCATTTTTGCGTGTTTTTTGACACTTGACAGTTAAACTCATATAAATCTTAAATGTGAAAGTGTGTGATGCTGCGACTTCATAGGTTTTATAGAGTAAGGTTCGCCTTATCAGGATATATCTTAGCCGTTCCGATACACTGAAACATCTCCGAAATCCAGAGTCTTCAAAAAGCAGACAAAAAAGCGCTTTTTGAAATTCAACAGCTCATAACTTCTCCAGAACTGGATGAATCATGTTGCGACTTCATAGGTTAGATTCCTCTCATCAAGAGCTTTCAGAAGATATAAAATATGTGGGGGTTTAGAGCCTCCTACGAATTATGCCCGTGGGGGGAGCCTTTTCATAGCAAAGTCTCCCCCTAGCCCATTTTAATGTATTGGAGGGAGACTTTGCTATGAAAAGGCTCCCCCCACGGGCATAATTCGTAGGAGGCTCTAAACCCCCACATATTTTATATCTTCTGAAAGCTCTTGATGAGAGGAATCTAACCTATGAAGTCGCAACATGATTCATCCAGTTCTGGAGAAGTTATGAGCTGTTGAATTTCAAAAAGCGCTTTTTTGTCTGCTTTTTGAACACTCTGGATCTCGGAGATGTTTCAATGTATCGGAACGGCTAAGATATATCCTGATAAGGCGAACCTTACTCTATAAAAACTATGAAGTCGCAGCATCACACACTTTCACATTCAAGATATATATGAGTTTAACTGTCAAGTGTCAAAAAACACGCAAAAATGCCGTAAATTTTTAGAATTCTGGTTTTCAACGACTGTCTCTCAAATCCACTCGTTTCTTTCACTAGCTGAAAGAGGACCATTTACTCTTTGAAACCTATGAAGTCGCAACTGCTGACACCTTCAAACAACAGATTTATAACAGTGGAAATTTCGCATGATTTTTCACTATTCAAATATTCAAAATTCTGGTTCTCGGCTGTTACTGCTTAGATCACTTCACTTCCTTCGCAGTATTTTATGACAAAATTTACTTAATAAAATCCGTACAGTCTCGCTAAGTTTCACTTCCAAATACACCATTTACTGAGCACGTTTATTTTAAATATATATGCTGCCGTATACATAAATATATGCTTTCAATAATCTTTTTTGCGTTTGTTTTGTTACCTTCCTTCTTTGTCGTCCAGCGAAAAAAATTTTATTCCAAAAGTGAAGGTGGTCACCCTGTACCAGCTCAAAAGTGAAGGTAGGTGGAGAATCGGCTCCCACTATCGCACCTCTGATTACAACCACTTGTTTTTACCATCTCTAACTTTCGCTAGTTTTCGGAATTTTTGTATGAGATTTTGTGAGAAGCCACAATAACCAGCAGATAGGGCAAATCTTTTGCCAACAGAAGCAATTTTTTTCCTTTTTTGCAGCTGCTTTTTCAAACTTTTGTCAAATAATTTTCTAAAAGTCTTGTGTTATGGAAAAAACGCATAACCTGTTATTGCACCAAACACTGTAAAACCTACAAAATACTAAGGTTTCAACACTCGATGATTACTACCGCTACCATTACACAGTAAATGAGCGGTTTTCGCTTCAAATCATGATGATTTTGAAACATAGGTTACCTCAGTGCGCACTCTTGAAATTGAGAAATACTGCGATTTTCCCCACAAATTTCGCCTTTCCCGGCAAAAAAGACAAGTACTAGAAGGAGAAGAAAAAGTTACATCGAATGGTAATTGAAGTGTTTATCATTTTATGATTTACGAAGTTAAAATAGGCTGAATGTAAAATTGGGTCACTTCAAAAAATGTATCGTAGAAATTCTGAAAGACAAGCCATAGAGCCACAAAAAATTGCTTCTGTTGGCAAAAGGTTTGCCCTATCTGAAAGTTATTGTGGCTTCTCACAAAATCTCATACAAAAATTCTGAAAATTAATGAAATTTGGAGATGGTAAAAACGAGTGTTTGTAATTTCCAGCAAGTATCTCGTCACTCTCGCAACGAAACACAACGGGAGTTCAGCGGCTGGAAAGATGATGAAATTCTGCATCGGATGTGTTGTTTATCTTTATTCTAACGTGTTTGCCGATAGATCGAAAAAACTGACAAAACTTTTGCACCGACCTAATATACTAGGTAGTTTCAAAAGTAATTTCGCTTTTTCAATCGGGCACCACATTTGACGGAACAAATTTTTCTAAAAGATCTTGAAGGCATTCGATCCTGAATTTTATTCTTCTTCTAATGGTTATGAAATTGTTGCAAAACAGTCAATGAGCTTACAGAAGATATCCAAATCTGAGACCCATGCTTTTTGAGATGGTCAAGTCTCACAATTTTTTAAAACTTTTATATCAATCCTCAGAAGGAGTTTAAGCAACGATTTGATAGAGCAAACCATATAGAATACAGTACTACTTTTTTCTCCTTTCCATAGCTTGCCATACATTTTTAACAGAATTTTAACTGATGTTACCGACATACTTGGTCAGCTTAATCCTCGTAGAACAAAAAGAAAGACAGCTAGCGCACTGATCGATGCAGCATTTTCTCCTCTTTCTAAAAGGTGTTTTTTCCGATTCGTTTAGTTTCCGGGGAGAATTCATCATAATTATTTTTTAGCGAGCCCCAGGCTGTACCCGAAAAACTCGAAATTTGATATTTCGAATGCGTAAACCCTCACTTGTTTTGCAAAACTAATGCTAACACATATACTATTTGGAAGTTTCAAATTCCAAATAATTACCGTTGTTTGAGGCTATCGTTGCTGACGTAGGCCTGCCAAAATCCGATGGTTTTGTTAAAAAAAAATCTTTTAAAAAATTACGGCGAGCTAGGAAAAGGAGAAAAAGCAGTGCTGTGTTCTATAAGGTTTACTCTATCGAAACGTTGCTTGAACTCCTTCTAAGAACTGATATGGAGTTTTGAAAAATTGTGAAACTTGACCATCTCAAGCATGGGTCGCAGATTTTGGTTGTTTTCTGAAAGCCCATCAAATGTTTTGCAACAATTTCATAATCATTAGAAAGAGAATGAGATTCTGCATCGAATGCTTTTAAGATCTCTTAAAAACCTTTGTTCCGTCAAATGTGGTGCCCGTTTGAAGAAAGCGAAATTACTTTTGAAACGACCTAATATTAGGTCGGTCCGAAAGTTCTGTCGTTTCATTTTTGAAAAATCATAACTTTGCGCTGTCACAACGGATTTACTTACTTGTATTTTTATTAGAAAAACTAAATATTTCTCTTTCGAAAGTTGTTTTGATGAGCTTGCGCTTCGCACTGAGTGCGGAGATAAAAATGGAAAACTAAGACCATATAAGCTTTGACCATTTTAAGTTAGGTCAGCAAAAATCGGAAACGCTGCAGAAAAATCTGAAATCGTCAGTACATATGATTTTTGGCCTACCCTTTGCATCTGTGAAAAAATTGTGTTGTTTGGACGTCTCTGTGAGAAGTTATGATTTTCGCAAAAATTGACAAATTAATTAGTTTTGGCGTTTTTCATAATAAACTCGATATTCATAACTTCTCACAGAGACGTCCAAACAGCACAATTTTTTCACAGATACAAAGGGTAGGTCAAAAAACACATGTACTGACGATTTTCAGATTTTTCTGCAGCGTTCCCGATTTTCGGTGACCTAACTTAAAATGGTCAAAGCTTATATGGTCTTAGTTTTCCATTTTTATCTCCGCATCCAGTGTGAAACAGAAGCTCCACAGAGAACCATTTGAAAGCGAAGAAGTTGTTCTTTCTAAAAAAATTACAAGCAAGCAAATCCGTTGGTACAGTGCAAATTTACAAATTTTTGAAAATGAAACGACAGAACTTTCGGACCCACCTAATATATTAGGTTGGTCTGAAAGTTCTTGCGCCATATTCAGAAATTCATAACTTCCTTGTCACTCATTGGATTTCCCTGAAATTATATCTGTTTGAAAGAGAAAGTCATCTTGTTTACAGCTGTGTCTACGCGATGAATCACATTGAGAAACTTCGAGAGTTACAAGCAAATGAAGGAAATCAGTCGAAATTGCCATTTTTCGAGCTGGGTCACGAAAAATTCTGGAAGTATTTTTATTTGATAAAGAAAATTATGCTTATTACGAAGGCGCCTTTTCCATGAATTAAAACGGAAAAGATCGAGACTTAGAAGCAAACAAAGAGAATTCCTTCAATTTTGCAACTTTTGAGCATGCTCAAAAAAGCCAAAAACGTCGCAAAAAAGGCGGAAAAGCCAAGTACACGGGTTTGTCACCTTCTCTTTAGCTGAGCGAAAATCGGACCAATCGGGATCAATTTTAATTTTCGTAAAAAACGCAGGCCCGAAAATCCGAAGAAATCACGAAAAACGAAAATGCTCTCGACTGATTGTGAAAGGCACTATATATTAGGTTGAACCGAAAGTTCGTTCGTACCATTTTCAAAAAAATCATAACTTCTTTCCGTCGCGACGATTTTGCGCAATTTAAATTTTATTAGAAAGCGTAAAGCATGTAGTTTCCAGTAGTCTCCTGGCGAATTTCCAGCATGTTCAGATTGCAGAGATTAAAACGAAAGAACGAAAACATCCGAAATTGGGAATTTTTGAGAAAAAATTCTAAATGCAGAGCGCTTGAAATGAGCGCTGTGCTGAAACTGTTCCCGGATTTCGAAATCAGTGTGAACGCAGCCTAATGTATTAGGTCGTTCCGAAAGTTCTTGCGCACGATGTTCAAAAATTCAAAACTTCTGATTTTTTCGACCGATTTGACTGCTTTTATTTTTCTATAAAAGAGTATCTTATGCCCTTTATAATTACATCTTAGTTGCTTACTAATGGTCATCTGTTGCATAGATAGGAGCAGTAGAAGAAAATTGGTCAAAATTTGAATTTTCTGCGTAGGTTCATAAGAAATCGGAAACTTGCAACAAAAATCGGAGCAGTCACTATTGTAGGTTCTTTCACCAGCTCTTCCTAGTGCAAAGTTTGCGCCGATTGAGCGTCTCTGCGAAAAGTTGTGATTTCCTTTAAAAATGCCAAAATAATCAAGTTCCCCCTTTTGTATTGCTTGCTCGAAATTCATAATTTTCATAGAGACGCTCAATCAGCGCAAACTTTGCACCGTTAGAAAAAGCTGGTGAAAGAACCTACAATACCGACTGCTCCAATTTTTGTTGTAAGTTTCCGATTTTTTATTACCCTACACGAAAAATTCAAATTTTGAGTGATTTTGGTTTTAAGCTTCTATCACCTTCACTTGTACACATTAAAGAACAGTTCAAGCACATTTGCAAAGAGCATGAGTTCTTCTCTTATGCAAAAGATCTTGCAGATTCGTTGAGAATTCAACAAGTTATGAATTTTGAACTTGGTGGAAAAGAACTTTTGCACCAACCCAGTATACAGGGTGTCCGTAAAGTATGTATACACTGTTTGATCGTTAATATCTCTTTTCCCAAGAAGTCTTTTGCCTTGCTTCAGGTACCATCTTGTAGAGCTGGCTTCAACTTAGATTTGCACTATAGAACGAATCACCCGTCCCTCTTCATTACTGTAGGATTACGGTAGAAACAAACTTATG
The DNA here is from genome assembly GCA_958299035.1 of Cylicocyclus nassatus. Taxonomy (NCBI): domain Eukaryota; kingdom Metazoa; phylum Nematoda; class Chromadorea; order Rhabditida; family Strongylidae; genus Cylicocyclus; species Cylicocyclus nassatus. Next base: position 29,218,523 of record CATQJL010000305.1, read on the forward strand.
GTGTCAATGTGGAAAAACCTGCCGCTTCAAAATTTTTCAAAAAAATGTAGAAACTTGTACAATGGGATTTTTATGGACGCTGAGTTTAATACTCGACTATTCACAAGATTGCGAAGCTTCTCAAACGGTGTAACCTCACTTTCAGGAACATTGAAAAAATGGCCGCTACCTCTTACCTGGCATAACTCTTCAATGAAGCATAATAATAAGTTGGGAACTTTACAGTTATAATCAGCAACTCTAATTAGCTTAGTGTAAAAGCTTTCAGGCTGTTTTGTTTCCTTTCTGACTCAAAATATGGCCTTTCATGGCTCAAAACCTCTTTTGAAGTTTTTACCGTAGTCCTACAGTAATGAAGAGAGATGGGTGATTCGTTCTATAATGCAAATCTAAGTTGAAGCCAGCTCTACAAAATGGTACCTGAAGCAAGGCAAAAGACTTGTTGGGAAGAAAGATATTAACGATTAAACAGTGTATACATACTTTACGGACACCCTGTACTAGCCAATATAAGGGCTTAGTTGTGAGTATAAATATTTTCGAATATGTTTTGTTTTCCTGAGAGCACCTTTGCGAAAAGCATTCTACAAAAGGAGAACTGCTCGAAGAAGCAATAATCTCCACAAATCATTCAGCATTTCTCGAAATTCCTGCATGGAGAATATTATTTTTCTCTCGTTTACCACGCTCTTTCTGCAAATTTCTTCTCCTCACACAGACATCTATACAAAAAACCCCACTTTTCTACCCTCTCAAAAAGAGTTTGCTCTTCCAGTTCTTCTCAACAAGTTCCATAAAAAATCATTAAGTAAGTAGCAGAACACCTATCGTTTGAAAGTAGAGACACACCCATAACAATTATGTGTACTACAAAAAACACTTTTCTCTCAGAGTCAATTCCAAGAGCAACGAAATCAATCGGTCAACAAGGAAAGGATATTTGGATGCCGCGGCCATTCCTAATGATTTGTATACCAAAAATGCGCCTTCGAATGCAGATTCTGAATCTGTGCTCGAAATCTGCGAAACGATCTTTTGAAGAAAGTTATGAACTTTTTTCCTTGAAAATTTAGCCTACTTTTGTATAGTAAAAATCACCAGGACTCATATCCACGAAAGTCCATAATGGAGGAAAATGGACTTACTTAGTCCATTTTATTCGTTCGCGTTAGAAAATGGTCGAAAACGGCTCCCGCTTACGATATCAAGAATTTTTCATCCCATCTCAACCGCGAGGCAAAGCGGTGAAATGAAAATGATTCAAGCTTACTTGAGCTATCGCTCGCGGAAGATGACGTCAGAAGTCCATTTTAGAATGGGGCCAGAAAAATCAGAATTAAATTTTTGAATTTAAAATTTTAAAATTTTTAAATTTTTGAAAAAAAATCAGCCATAGTTAATAAATGGAATTCAATGAGGTGTAATGAAATGGAAAAGAATGGAGTATCCACGTGACTGATGTAGTAAAGTTAGATCAGCCTAGATATCGACCACTTGGTGGGAATGAGTTTGCAAGAGTAAGTAAACAGGTTGAGGCAAGTTGAAGAAAGGTTTGCTGAAGCATTTTTGTATGGAATGAATGGATTCGCGAACGCGATATCTTATCGCACCGCAGGGACTAAGCCCATTTTATTCGCGCTTCATTCGCGAAAAGCCCATTTTAAAATGGACTTTTGTGGATATCATTCCAGATTTGATCTAGCCTACCGTTTGATGCTACTGAAGAAAATTTTAGACGTATTAGGTTGTCAAGAAAATAATGTCGTTTTTTATTTGATTGCTTTAACAAAGCAATCAGACTCAACCTAACATAGGATAATGGATATTTTTCGATAAAGCAAAGCAAGCTCTACAAGATGGCGTGCAAGATTTTGCGTCATGCTCGATCCACGGAGAGTTCGAACTCAAAATCTAAAGATTTCCAAATGCCCAAAAAATCGAAAAAAATCAGATCTCCGTCCAAATAATTTCTACGGACCTCCCATTCGCTCACATCAATACTATCGATATCTGATATCCATATGTGCGATTGCCGTATTTTTTCCTTGACTAGAAACTGAGAAAACGAAAATTTTCCTGATTTTCTCAAAGCAATGCTGAGCCGTTTTTGCATATGTAGTTCTATACTACAAGCCTAGGTAAGTATAACTGTAGATTTTCAGCGCATTCCAAGCGGTGGTTTTCAAAAAATAACGAATTCGGATTTTTTGGTTTCAGTTTCAGTGCTAATATCAACATTTCTCGAAAAGTACCGCTCGAAACAGGCTGAAAACCTACAGTTATGCTTACCTAGGCTTGTAGTATAGAATCACATGTGCAAAAACGGCCCAGCATTGCTTTGAGAAAATCAGGGAAATTTTCGTTTTCTCAGTTTCTAGTCAAGGAAAAAGTACGGCAATCGCACATATGGATATCAGATATCGATAGTATTGATGTGAGCGAGTGGGAGGTCCGTATAAATAACTTGAACGGAGATCTGATTTTTTTTTCGATTTTTTGGGCATTTGGAAATCTTTAAATTTTGAGTTCGAACTCTCCGTGTATCGAGCATGGCGCAAAATCTTGAAAGCGATCTTGTAGAGCTTGCTTTGCTTTATCGAAAAATATCCATTATCCTATGTTAGGTTGAGTCTGATTGCTTTGTTAAAGCAATCAAATAAAAAACGACATTATTTTCTTGACAACCTAATACGTCTAAAATTTTCTTCAGTAGCATCAAACGGTAGGCTAGATCAAATTTGGAATGATATCCACAAAAATCCATTTTAAAATGGGCTTTTCGCGAATGAAGCGCGAATAAAATGGGCTTAGTCCCTGCGGTGCGATAAGATATCGCGTTCGCGAATCCATTCATTCCATACAAAAATGCTTCAGCAAACCTTTCTTCAACTTGCCTCAACCTGTTTACTTACTCTTGCAAACTCATTCCCACCAAGTGGTCGATATCTAGGCTGATCTAACTTTACTACATCAGTCACGTGGATACTCCATTCTTTTCCATTTCATTACACCTCATTGAATTCCATTTATTAACTATGGCTGATTTTTTTTCAAAAATTTAAAAATTTTAAAATTTTAAATTCAAAAATTTAATTCTGATTTTTCTGGCCCCATTCTAAAATGGACTTCTGACGTCATCTTCCGCGAGCGATAGCTCAAGTAAGCTTGAATCATTTTCATTTCACCGCTTTGCCTCGCGGTTGAGATGGGATGAAAAATTCTTGATATCGTAAGCGGGAGCCGTTTTCGACCATTTTCTAACGCGAACGAATAAAATGGACTAAGTAAGTCCATTTTCCTCCATTATGGACTTTCGTGGATATGAGTCCTGGTGATTTTTACTATACAAAAGTAGGCTAAATTTTCAAGGAAAAAAGTTCATAACTTTCTTCAAAAGATCGTTTCGCAGATTTCGAGCACAGATTCAGAATCTGCATTCGAAGGCGCATTTTTGGTATACAAATCATTAGGAATGGCCGCGGCATCCAAATATCCTTTCCTTGTTGACCGATTGATTTCGTTGCTCTTGGAATTGACTCTGAGAGAAAAGTGTTTTTTGTAGTACACATAATTGTTATGGGTGTGTCTCTACTTTCAAACGATAGGTGTTCTGCTACTTACTTAATGATTTTTTATGGAACTTGTTGAGAAGAACTGGAAGAGCAAACTCTTTTTGAGAGGGTAGAAAAGTGGGGTTTTTTGTATAGATGTCTGTGTGAGGAGAAGAAATTTGCAGAAAGAGCGTGGTAAACGAGAGAAAAATAATATTCTCCATGCAGGAATTTCGAGAAATGCTGAATGATTTGTGGAGATTATTGCTTCTTCGAGCAGTTCTCCTTTTGTAGAATGCTTTTCGCAAAGGTGCTCTCAGGAAAAAAATACAAAACTTATTCGAAAATATTTATACTCACAACTAAGCCCTTATATTGGCTAGTACAGGGTGTCCGTAAAGTATGTATACACTGTTTAATCGTTAATATCTTTCTTCCCAACAAGTCTTTTGCTTTGCTTCAGGTACCATTTTGTAGAGCTGGCTTCAACTTAGATTTGCATTATAGAACGAATCACCCATCTCTCTTCATTACTGTAGGACTACGGTAAAAACTTCAAAAGAGGTTTTGAGCCATGAAAGGCCATATTTTGAGTCAGAAAGGAAACAAAACAGCCTGAAAGCTTTTACACTAAGCTAATTAGAGTTGCTGATTATAACTGTAAAGTTCCCAACTTATTATTATGCTTCATTGAAGAGTTATGCCAGGTAAGAGGTAGCGGCCATTTTTTCAATGTTCCTGAAAGTGAGGTTACACCGTTTGAGAAGCTTCGCAATCTTGTGAATAGTCGAGTATTAAACTCAGCGTCCATAAAAATCCCATTGTACAAGTTTCTACATTTTTTTGAAAAATTTTGAAGCGGCAGGTTTTTCCACATTGACACCATAAGTTTGTTTCTACCGTAATCCTACAGTAATGAAGAGGGACGGGTGATTCGTTCTATAGTGCAAATCTAAGTTGAAGCCAGCTCTACAAGATGGTACCTGAAGCAAGGCAAAAGACTTCTTGGGAAAAGAGATATTAACGATCAAACAGTGTATACATACTTTACGGACACCCTGTATACTGGGTTGGTGCAAAAGTTCTTTTCCACCAAGTTCAAAATTCATAACTTGTTGAATTCTCAACGAATCTGCAAGATCTTTTGCATAAGAGAAGAACTCATGCTCTTTGCAAATGTGCTTGAACTGTTCTTTAATGTGTACAAGTGAAGGTGATAGAAGCTCAAAACCAAAATCACTCAAAATTTGAATTTTTCGTGTAGGGTAATAAAAAATCGGAAACTTACAACAAAAATTGGAGCAGTCGGTATTGTAGGTTCTTTCACCAGCTTTTTCTAACGGTGCAAAGTTTGCGCTGATTGAGCGTCTCTATGAAAATTATGAATTTCGAGCAAGCAATACAAAAGGGGGAACTTGATTATTTTGGCATTTTTAAAGGAAATCACAACTTTTCGCAGAGACGCTCAATTGGCGCAAACTTTGCACTAGGAAGAGCTGGTGAAAGAACCTACAATAGTGACTGCTCCGATTTTTGTTGCAAGTTTCCGATTTCTTATGAACCTACGCAGAAAATTCAAATTTTGACCAATTTTCTTCTACTGCTCCTATCTATGCAACAGATGACCATTAGTAAGCAACTAAGATGTAATTATAAAGGGCATAAGATACTCTTTTATAGAAAAATAAAAGCAGTCAAATCGGTCGAAAAAATCAGAAGTTTTGAATTTTTGAACATCGCGCGCAAGAACTTTCGGAACGACCTAATACATTAGGCTGCGTTCACACTGATTTCGAAATCCGGGAACAGTTTCAGCACAGCGCTCATTTCAAGCGCTCTGCATTTAGAATTTTTTCTCAAAAATTCCCAATTTCGGATGTTTTCGTTCTTTCGTTTTAATCTCTGCAATCTGAACATGCTGGAAATTCGCCAGGAGACTACTGGAAACTACATGCTTTACGCTTTCTAATAAAATTTAAATTGCGCAAAATCGTCGCGACGGAAAGAAGTTATGATTTTTTGAAAATGGTACGAACGAACTTTCGGTTCAACCTAATATATAGTGCCTTTCACAATCAGTCGAGAGCATTTTCGTTTTTCGTGATTTCTTCGGATTTTCGGGCCTGCGTTTTTTACGAAAATTAAAATTGATCCCGATTGGTCCGATTTTCGCTCAGCTAAAGAGA